>JAAEAF010009911.1:0-38251 GCA_011037195.1 Triatoma infestans
ATCCATTGTTCATTGTTAAAGTGAACCATATACGCTCTTATATTTTAGTGCGTTACCAGCAATCACTGTCTAACAAGGAATAGTAGAAGCTCTTAAATTTTAGCGCATATCACCAGCAATGAATCTCCTGATTTAATAATGTGTTATGAAATCACAAACATAATTTGCGCCTTAAAGCTTATCTAATTATTTCAACACTCTTTTTTGTTCACTAATTTTTATTACTGATGATATATTTATTCTACAAGACCAGTTGCATTAGGCTACATCGTTCTCATTTATCACATTGCATAATATCCGTTGAAACTTTAGTTATTATCAAAACGATCTTCCAAAATAGAGGACATTTTTCTGCTATAAATGAAGTTATCTAACTGTATGAATGAATCAACTGGGTTGGAAAGACTAAATAAATGTGGATAGATTTAAGTTAAGTTTTTATATTGAAGGTGTTATAAGTTTATAATTTGGTAAACAAATTATTAAATTCCATATAGAATTTTCACATGAAATAGGTCATAAGAATCGCTTTTGTGTTAATAAAACTAATAGCATGTTAAGAATAATAACCAAAACATTTGAACTTCTATTTTCAGTAAGAAACGAATTACCATTATTACAAGATAAAGGTAGACAGCTAATATAAGATTTTAACCAGGGGATATTCTTCTGAAGGTATACATAACCATCCACATAACTGTCTCCGCAACCAACACCATATTTTGATGGAGCACAAGGGAAAGAAATAACTCCAATGCCTACAGCTTTATCATCACATACTAGCGGGGATCCATAATCACCAAAACATATTGGCTCACTTTCATTCTTATTCGACCATATTAAGTTGTCAGCTTTATGTGCTAAACCAGTACAATCATAGGGATACGGTCCAATTCCAACTGATACTTGACCTCCATGCAATTCTCCAGACCTTCCAGTAGTCATATGACGACCATATCCTGCCGTATAACACAAACGTCTTAATAAATTTTTCGGCCATCTTTTATCTTCTATCTTTATAATTTTTGATTTTTTACTCATTTTTATTTTATATTTCAATCTAATTAAGGCAATGCAATATTCTTCGGGTTTTTCTAAAAAATTAGGATGTAAAATTACTGATTCTGCCTCAATTATATGAGTAAATTCATTTTTATTATTTGTGCCAATCGCCACTATTACATCTTTTGGTGTTTCATCAAAACAATGTGCGGCTGTTATCACCCATTTTTCTGCAACTATAAAACCTGTACATGTTGTTTTGCTTCCTGGAATCACTAAAACAATAAATGGTACCTCAGTGATGTCAACTACTCTTCCAAAGAAAGATCTACTTCCAATTTTGTCCAATGTTGCTTGTGAAAAAGTTGACATATATAATAGTATACTTTGTAAAATCCAAGGAATATATTTCTTTCTCATAACTTAAAGTAAAGGATTAATTTTAAATAGATAATTTTATCATTTTAAAGTAAATGCATTAAAAATTTACATAAATGTATTTAAAATTTTATGTGACATATGACGTATCTTTAAAGCAGTTGTTAATTTTATTTAAATTTAAAAAAAAAACAAACAAACTAATCATTTTAAAAAGTAGTTTTTTAATTAAAGAAATAAACTAAATAAATACTCTTACTATATAGAATCGTTGTCGCAAGATTTTGGAAGGTTTTTCGAAACTGAAAGTTGTTCAAAAAAAAAAAAAACTTTTTAATTTGACTGTATCATATGTTATAATCATTTAATATATTTTTAATATTATCTCTACCAAAGCAACCATCTATAATTAATAATTCCATTTGAAAAAACAGTATTACTTTTTAAAAGGGCCAGTAATATTGTTACAAATGGCTACTACATTTTTTTCAAGGCGCGTGAACATCTATGGTCATTGGCGATCAGACCCTTCTCCCGTTACGGACTACACTGTCCTTCACCGGACAGTGAGCTGTAGAGGCTCCTAGGAAGAGAAAATCCAGGGAAACCTAGTAGTCGAACCCGGGAACTTTGCGTGGGAGTCCTGAGCGCTAAACACCTGAACTAAATCCGTTCCCTTTGGCTGTTAAATTTGTGGAAAAAAAACACACAATTTTCAATCATCTTTAATTTAATCAAATACAAGATATTCATAAAAAAAATAAAAGTTACAATTATGTAATACACTTAGTAATATAATAGCAGAAACAGGGTTAACGAGATCAAAATCTCTTTTTATCTTTAATTATTATTAATGGCTTTCTACTTTTGCTGGTATGTTGAACTCTGTTGTGGCCAGTGAGCAAAAAAATGTGAAAAGTATTGGAGCGCCGTAACTTATTTGTGACTTGTATGAGTAAGCCTAAATCACAGGTGCTCTGGAATTGGTCAGAAATAAATTTCTCTTGAAAAATAATTCAAATAAATATGAAAGCTTATTATGTCTGTGTAATAATGATAGCGAAATTATGAAAATTGATCGTCACCTATTTCGAAACGTGTTCTTAGTAAAGAATGAGAAACGTGTTCTTAGTAAAGTCACATTTTCGGATTCTTCCACTTTTGAATATATTGTAACGTTTTTCCCTCTAAACTTGCTACTATAACTAGTTTTAAGTGGGTTCGTATAGATAAAATACTCTAAACTATAATAAAGAAAACACCAATTTATTGTTATACACAATAAATTACAAAATACAACACTCAGTAATAATTACTTCACAGTTTAAACCACAAAAGTTCACTTTGTTCACTTTTTATACACTTTCCACAAACGTACACTTCGTTTGTAACTAGAAAACTCTCTGCAAAACTCTCTACGGTCCCACTATTTATACCGGTGGAGAATTTTCTAGAAACTTCTCAACCCTTCCAGAAATAACTAGAGCGCGTCGCCAGCGCTTCCTAGCGGCCACTAAGAGAACTTGAGGTTTCTACTCACTCTCTCCTAGATGGCACCACCGGCTGCGTTACACTATGTTATATTAATAAATGCTAGAACCATACACTATACTGAAGCTACAGGAAAACATAACGTTGCTGGTTTCAGAACCCTTCAAAAATTCAGTTTTACTGGCAAATAAAAGTGAAAGATATTTATGTGTCTTGATAGGATAAGAAGTTTAAAGAAAATCCTTTTAAGCCATTTTTCAGAAAATCACTGTTGAAAAAAGTGGAAAAAGAAATAAGCATTCAGTTGAAGACAAAAAGGCACTTAGTCATACTTCTAAGAATGTTGATTTTGTCCGAAACTTACGTAACAATGGTGGTACTTGAACGGAATATCATGTTTTAACTTTCTGTAATCTTTCATTGTTGAAATATTTTATACACACGCTAAATTAGACGGTTCATTTGTTGATTCTTGACGTAGGATTAATTACGTTTAACACAGTCAAGATTATATAAATTAGAATATTTATGTTTATTACGCGGGGTAGCCACCTGGGGAAGCTTGTAGTCCACTATAAAACTACACTTCGATTGTACTGGTTGTCATTATCCGTATATGTCAGGTAGTCTTCAGTCATCTCGGGCAACCAACAATCCCTATGCGTTGCAAATGATTTTACACGTCATCGTGCCCAGGTAGGACCTCCCCCCGCCAAAAAAAGCGTCCGTAGTTTGTCTGGGAAGACTTAGAGCGGAGACGGCTTTTTTTCGTGGTTAGTAAAGATTACTACTTCGCTGCTGATAAAAAGTAGCTTTTAACAATATTTTTAGCCGTATTTGGGGGGGGGGAGGAATGGTTGTAACTTTGCTCCAAGAAGGCACCTCTTTTTGCCAGTTGACTACCATTTCATTACCGATAACACCGAAGTTAATAGGTGTTCACTGCATTGCTATGCTTCCACCTTCATCAAGCAGAGAGATGATCTCCGCTTTACAGTTGAGGAGCATTTTTGTCTGTTTCCCTCTGTTGTTGGTGAATGCAGTTATGACTGCCTGAAAGATTATTAACAGTATTGCAGTGATTTCGCCATCAAAACTGATTCCCATCTTGCCTACTGGCTTGCAGAATTCAAAAGCCTCAGAGGAATTCCCCGCACCTGAATTCCGGTTTGTTTCTCGGCCGAATGTAGATATGTAGAGTGGTAGGTAGAGTTCATTAAGTTTCGAGCGCAGAGGCCTTCAATTGTAGTAGCATGAAAGTTTTTTAGTCTCATTTCATAGCAGTAAATGACTTCCTGCACCCTCAGATCAAACTTATATGAGCTATCTTTCCGGGTTTTCCCAGTAAAAGTCCATTGTGACTACAGCCTTTGGGTAGTTGGTCTATATTTAGACTTAGACCAGTATAGGTCGTATCATTCGATTTTTTTGATTAGTCTGATCATCGCGATATCTCTTCGTACTTTAAAAGGTTGAGGTTGGTAATTTAACGGCAAAGATAGGAATGAATTTACGTGCGCCAGTTATTATACTGAAAGCAACCTCCAACTAGCCGGTTAATGTACTTGAGTATGTGACCAGCAGTCCTGCACCGATTTCATGGCTGTGTAGACTTGGGTCAGGACGTCTTGTGTCGCGTCCCATTAAATGCCAGTGAGTCTTTCCTGTAGCGTCAATCGTTTTCACCAGATGAAATAGGAACCTCGAAGTGGTGCTCCTGTTAACGTGAGCCACACACACACGGCTGAACGGTCTTATAGGTATCGCCAAATAATGCAGTCCGAATTAGTGGCAATACAACTAACAGAAGTATGATTCTGTTATATAGTTTAATGATCAAACACAATAATTACGAACTCAATCCACTTTGAAAACAAAATATAAAATAAAATTACATTTCTATGGAAACGACCATATGATTTATTTATAATAAAACGCACTTCTGGTTTACTAATTTTCTTGAAAATCGAAATTTTGTCAATCAATTTATTTCTAATTAATTTTGTCTAGATGGTATAATTGTAAAATCAACTAAGATAGCACTATAGAGTCAAACATAACCCCATCACTACCCCACTTAAAGCAGTTTACCCGAAGAAATGTTACAAATAAAAGTTGTAGCTCTTGTATAATTCACATATCTAAATTATGTACGCTTCGATAAAGACAAAAATATTGAGAGCAATTTAAATCAAATGGAACAGTATAAACAAGTTGCTGATAACAACCAATCATTTTTGCTACGACCTCTAATGCTAGATCAGCGTTTTGGTATGATTCAAGAACTGAAACCAGTGGTTCTACGTTAGAAGAATTCTATATTTTCTAATTTTGTAATTATATTAAACAGTGAAGATAGTATGTAGCAAAGCTACATTATCTTGCCAGATTTGGGCTAATACAAAACAGCTGAATGTGTGCGGAACACCAATGATCTTACAGTCTGTGGACCTTATACTATTTAATTGCCACCAGTTTGAAACAGCCACAGAGTCACTATTACAGCAAATTGTCACAAAGATTTATCGTTGGCAAATTGAGAAGCAGTATTTACTTCATTAAGATTATATCCATCAGTTAATAAGATTTTTTCTAAGATAGACTTGGATATTTAATGATTCAAAATTATATAAAGTAATTATTTGCATTTAAGATTTGTCATACCATTAAAATATAGAGCGGGCAATGTAGTCCGACTAAATGTAAAAGTAATGTTTTGGCATTTTGCCTCGTTTTTTTTATTTTCCATTTTCTGCACCAAGTTTCCAGTGAACTTAAATGGCTTTAAAGATTTCTAAATGCAAATACGGGATCGTTATGCGGGGAGAGGATGACAGTGTCATCTGCAAAAGTAGAGGCCAGTGTATAAGGGGAACTGGGGTGGTCAGCGATGTATATAGTGTAGAGGAGAGGAACAAGATTGCTCCCTTGTTGGACGCCAGCTTGGATATTATGTATAGAAGAATGTCTCCAAAACCATGGTTGATCCAGAAATGTCGGCCGGACAAGTAGGAATTTAAGATTAGAAAATAGGTACTGGGATGGATGCCCTTGAGTTTTCACAGCAAGCTCAAATACCAAACTCGATTAAACGCTTATACGACATCAAGGAAGGCGCCCAGGCAATACTGCTTCTGCAACTAATAATACATCGTTTATTTCAAAAGCCTGTGTTTCCTGCCCATTATTAACTTACTTTAACTACTTGAATTGTTAATAAATTTTTATTATCTATTAGTGGAGAAAGAGTCGCCCTTTTACTAACTAAGCTCATTAACCTCATCTGAGAAGGACAGCCCATACCTACTGAAATAAAGTTAGGATTTATAACACCCATCCATATAAGAGGAAGCAAAAGGGATTGCGCAAATTACAGAGGCATATGTGTTACTAATAGTATTGCTAAGCTTCTAGGAACAATAATAAAAAGGAAATTGGAAGAAGATTATGTTACCTGCGAGGAGCAATGTGGATTCCAGGCAGGGCGTTCCTGCGTAGACCATATCTTTACAAATAATGGAGAAACATGCAACTAAATCGAAGGAGATTGAAATTGCTTTTATAGATTTAGAAAAAGCATACGACAGCGTACCCCGGAATGTCTTTGGACAGGCCGGCATTAGATCCTCTATTATCGCAGTACTTCAAAGATTCTATAAAGGTAATAAATGCTTAGTAAAGTTAGGTTCGCTTATCTCTGAAAGTTTTTGCACTACCAAAGGCCTACTGCAAGGCTGCTGCTTGTCTCCGACACTTTTCAAAATTTACCTAGACATGGCTCTGAAGGAATGAAAAAGCAAATGCCATAAAATGGGTGTGAAAGTGAAGGAAAATATAAGCAACCTATTATTTGCGGATGACAGGTAGTGTGGTTGCGGGAAATGTAGATGATGCGGCCTACATGTTAAGGAAATTAGCCGAAGAATATGAGCGCGGGAGTCTTACTTTAAATATTACAAAGACCGAACATCTGTCCCAAAGTAAAGACAGAATAGAATTGAAGGATAAAGAAGTAAAATTAAACCAAAATTTTAAGTACCTGGGATCTAGTGTTGAGATCGGTGGTGATTCTAAATCAGAAGTGGATAGAAGAATTAGAGAAGGGAAAAGAGTCATAGGGATGCTCAATTCAGTGCTGTGGAATAAGAATATTTTCCGAAGCACCACACACCTAATTTATAAAACTCTATTTGAAAGTATTGTGCTATACGAAGCAGAAACCTGGACTCTAAACAAAAAAAGAAAGAAGTAGACTGCTATCCACCGAAATGGACTACTGGAGGAGATCAGCAGGTAGATCCAGAAGCGAAACAGAGTTAAATGTCCAACAAAATATCCTCAATCTGTAGAGCTTAAACAGTTAAAATGGTTGGGACATTTGTTAAGGATGGGTGGAGACAGAATTCCGAAGGCAGTGTATGAGATGACGGTTGAGGGAAGAAGAAGAAGGGGAAGACCTAGGACCAGATGGAAAGACTCCACATTAGAATCCTTATCAAGATACGGTTTGACGGAGGGCGATGCCACGAATAAGGAGAAATGGAAGGATCAGCTCAGACAGTAGGTTGAGAGGAAACTACTACATGTAGAAAAGAAATCTCAAAAAAAAAAAAATTATCTATTAGTGCAATATAATGGATCTTCTAGTGTTGAAACTTTTAGTTTAAATGCTTATAAATTCATTGTTTTCTTTTACTTTTATAGATAAAACTGAGTTTCAAAGCAGGTCGTTAAGTGAAGAGCGCGCCAGTAACATTGAATACCGTAGGTTTTGAAAATTAACGTCACACAAATTCTGCAAAACTATCTAAAAAATTTTACTCTCTCATACTCCTAGTAAGAGGAAGTATTGTAATCGTGTCAAATTTTCGATATCGAGTTTTCACTGGAAATATCCGTTTTGAGGTCCCCTGAGTCCAAAAAAGAGGTTTTTACCAAATGGTCCTTGTGTGTGTGTGTGTGTGTGTGTATGTATGTATGTATGTATGTATGTTTGTATGTATGTGAACAGCATAGCTCAAATACGAAAAATTGTAGAAAGTTCAAACTTGATATTCCGTTTAGGTATCACCTAAACACATCACAGTAGTTAGGTATCACAGTATGTTATCTGTCAAAATTCCACAATTGGAAGTACCACTTTACTAGTTGTTTTTTTTACTTTTTTGCGATTTTCTCAAAATGGCTCCGACGATTTTTTGAAACTCCGTATATAAACTAAACATGCAAAGATCTACATCTTTTATTTAAAACATTTCTCTGGGAAAATTCATTTAATGCACTTTTAGGGGAGGGGTAGGGTTACAGCCTCCTCTAAAGAGGTATCATAGTTGATTATACAATTCTATCATCCAAACAAAATTATTAGAAATAAATAGATGGCCAAAATTCCAAGTTTTAAGAAAATTAATAAGCCGGAAGTGCGCTTTTATTGAACAGTTTTTTCAGTTTTCGACGAATTTCATTAAATCAGGTATACAAACTATATAACCTTTGTCAATTATAATTTTAAGAACTGGAGTAAGAGAAAGTTGTGTGAGTGTTTCACACCAGATTTTTTTTTTTACAAATGTTTCAAACAGAAGTGATTAGGTTTATTATATCTTTGCAGTTGTCGTTCCCAAGTTTAATGTAAATCATTGCATGTAAATGTTAGAATATGAAAGATGTTTTCAGCGAATGGTTTAAATGTATAATATGTCGGAGTATGAGAGAAAAATAGTGTCAGAGAATAGAACATGACAATTTTCATTTAAATGAGGATATTCACAAATATTTGAAATTATTATTAATATTATTTATATAATAAATCATATGGTCGTTTCCATAGAAAATGTAATTTTAATTTATATTTTGTTTGAAATACCAAGTTTGAAAAAAAATCGCACTACCGCAAATGCGTTTTTACTGAAAAGTATTTTTCAGTTTTCTACTATTTTCTTTTAAAACGACTCCAACTATTGTTTTTTAAAACCTTCAGATATGAATTACATATATAAAAAGCTACCACTTTTATTTGAAATATTTCTCCTGATAAATGTCATTTAAAGGGGCTTTTGGGGTAGGGGTGGGGTTATGTTTTCCACTAAAGTGCTATCAACTGTTGATTATACAATTGTACCACCCTCATAAAATTAATTACAAATAAATGGATTTCCAAAATTACGAGTTTCAAGAAAATTAGTAAACCAAAAGTGCTATTTTACTTAACAGGTCTTTAATTTTTACCATTTCATAAGTTAATAAATTTTAAAAAAATTTCATGCAGCTCAATGAAATTATTGAACATATTTGCAATGTAATTTTTTTTTTAACCAAGATAGTAACTAAATAAATAAGAAGGAAAAACAAGATTTAGGGACATATAACTAGAATAAAATCTTGAAGCAACTTAACAAAATCCAGTGTGTTAATTAATTTATTGATAAAATAACATGGTTAGATCATTGTTAGTAATCTAATTCAGTCTTATGCTTGAGCCACCTGAAACCTCTCAAGTTAATCTTTAGCATTAAAATAAACACGTTCATATTCAACCAGAGAGTGATGCCAAATATACTCTAATCATAATCATTCACAAACATATCATAATTTGATGCTATTGTTCTCTCTATTTGTGTGTGTGTGGTCAGCATAACTCAAACGGAAAATCGCCGAAACCTGAATCTTGATATTTCATTTAGATTCTAAAAGGTGGCACGACAATTAGATTTCTGGACAAAATCGGCCGACCAGATGTACAATTTTCGAATAGATTTTTTGTTCATTGCGATTTTCTCAAAAACGCCTCCACCGATTTTCTTTAAACATGGTATAACCACTAATAATTTATAACATCTGTTTTAAATATTTATTTTTTTCTGGGAGAATTCAATTAAGGGGTGTTTAGTAGGTTGGGTGACGTTCAGCGCCCTTTAAAGTTCTATTTCAATTTATTATACGATCCTATGATATATTTAATATTAATAGGAAGTTAGGTTTAGACCAAAATTCCCAGTTTCAAGAAAATCGGTGTACCAGAAGTACATTTTATTTTATTTTATATACCGGTTGAACAAACAGTATATTTCAACCGAAATTTATAATCATCCGTATAGATAATTAATAGCTAAATATTTAGTTTTCATTTTAAAACTTTCCGAAGAAATATTTTATTAAAAAAGAAAGGAAAACGTTTTACAGCTCTCGTTCAGTTGTCATACATGTTTGCATTTAGTTAACTAGAAACCATTTTATTCTCATATCAAATAAATAAATATTAAGCATTAAAAACAATAAATAAAATGAAATAATAGAAAAGAGTATGAGAAATTTTTATTAAATGTAACTAACATTCCATTTTTGATGTAAACCTTCATATTAAAATTAATTAACTAACATCGCAAGGGATGGATAACAATAATTCACAGATTGATCAGAAGCTTGAAATCTGTTGTCTGGTTACTACTACCTTCTTTCAATAAGAACATACAATTTTTAGATATTTACAAATTAATCACCTTGTCCTATTCTGATAATCTGTGTCAGCAGTAATATTAACAGAACGTGCTTAAGATGCCAACGAATGCAATTAGTTGATTTTTAGTCTGATAAAGAGCTGCCATTCTTCTGCAAATCTTATGTACTAAATCTGTTGTCGAATGCAGTAACTACAATCAAATGTTTGAGTTGGTTCGAAAAAATGTTCATAAAAGAATCGGTGTTACAAATATTTAATTAACTAACGCAACTAGAGATGCCGATGGTGTGAATTAAAAATCAAATGAAAAAATGGATAAAGAAAAAAGCCGCACGGAATTTCCAACTAATTTATATCACAAAAACTCAATATATTATCTTTTGCCAACACAATTAATGAAATTGTCTGAATAATTAATAAAAAATCTGTATATCGATTTGAAATACTATTGCTACAAGCAGAAGGGAGACAATTGATGTGAGATTTTAACCAATCTAAATTTTTATAAAGTGGTACAAATCCATCTATTGAGTCTACACCACAAGCAACACCGGCATATGTTGATTTAGCACAAGGATAAGAAACAACTCCAATGCCTACCACTACTCGATCGCAAACTAATGGACATCCAGAGTCACCGAAACATATTGATTCACTTTCATTTCTATTTGTCCATAAATATTTCCCAATGTTATACATCAAGTATTCACACTCATAAGGATATGGTCCAGATCCAACAGTCACTTGCCCACCATGAAGTACACCAGTCGCATTTGTAGCTATATGTCGACCATAACCTGCCGTGTAACACAGACGCCTTAATAATTTTTTCGGCCATCGTTTAGTTTCTATATTTATAATTTTTGATCTATCAGTAATGGGTATTTTATGTCTCAACTTAATTAAAGCCATATCATATTCTTCATATTCAAGTAAATATTTTGGATGCACGATTACTAATTCCGCTTCAATTTTTGATGACCAACTTCCTCTATCGTTTGTGCCAAAGGCTACTACCGTATTCTTTGTGGTTTTGTCAAAACAATGTGCCGCTGATATAATCCATATATCCGCAACTATAAATCCTGTACATGTTGCTTTATTTCCCGGAATCACTAAAACAATGAAAGGTACCTCAGAGATCTCAACTGTTCTTCCCGAAAATGATCTCCTTCCATTTTCATTCAAAGCGCCACAGCTTGAATATGTTGAAATAATTAATAGTATACTTAGTAAAACCCACGGATTATGTTTTTTTGTCATAATCTAAAATAGTGTATTCAATTTCATTTTAATTTACTCTTGAACACTAAATTAACTTTTGTTTAAATAAAAATATGGAATTTATTAAAAAATAAATAAAAAAATCATCACATATGACATAGTTATCTTTTTAGCAGTTGTTAATTGTATAAAATTGTCTAAAATGAAACAATGAAAAATTATTTTTCATTAAGAAAATGAGAATTATAGTGCAGAATAACTTTATGCGAATTAATATTGCATTCAATATTTAGCTTTTAATTTGATAAGTAACTTCACTATTATTTTTGGGTAAGTAATTCTTATGTTAAAATTAAAACTGATAATAATAAGATTGCTTTTTAATTACTTCGCTATGCGAGAAAATAGCTTGCATATAATTATTTGAGTATCTCAAAGAGTTCAAGTTTAGTTCGACTATTTTTTCGGGTCAAAATAAGCGAGTGGCCTATAGTGCTTTAAGGAAATTGCTTTGTACCGACTGTGATGAACATCCGGTGTTCAATGGTGATTTAGGGGAAAAGGAACTATGAAGTGTCTCGTGGGAGTGCAGCATATGGAGCGAGAATAAACTTCTTCGCAGGTACATTTGTCTGTCAAGAAGGGGATATTCTCCGGGATTTTATCCTTCTCCCAGAACCAACGGCAATTTGAGCGATTTCTTCGTCGCTATCTGGGTAAGTGTGTGGACTATGATTACAGGGAGAAGTGCTTGCATGAAAGAGGCGTGGTGGGCGTCCTTAGTGGCAAATTTGGAGGCCTGTAGTCCACGAGCTAGACCGGGGTTGCGCTTTGAATGGGTAGGTCATGAATCATTCAAAGTGTTTCCCAGATTGGGATTGGTCAAGCAAGAACGTTCGGGATTCGCTGCAAAAGGGGTTTAGCAACCCACCGTGGATTATAAAAGGAGGTAAAAATGGCGTCCCAGGCATGTTGGAATTAGCCCTCTCGCCAGACAGTATGAGCGATGGTGGCTCCGCCTGGGTCCTCCAACTCACCATGGAGCTAGTGAAAGCGCTCAACATCAGAAAGGACGTCTGTCAATAGTTACAACAGCAGGTCCCACGAGTATTTGATACATTGCTGACACTACATAATAATTGCAAAAATAGTACTAACTTTCATTATTGTTGTCTTTTTACTACTTTCTCAGGTCATACTGTAGATGACGCGTAAATCTTGGCGTTTAGACAATAGGATTTCCTCGGACATGTTGCCCAGGAATTTCTCAACTTGGAAATACGGGTCCATCTGAGTGAGGAAGGCGGTTATTTCGTCCTCAGCTAGACGCTGAAGGCCAAGGGCGTGCTGGGGGCGAAACTTGGTTGCCCTTCTGTTTCACAAGAGCTCGTTTAAATGTTCCTGCAGAACTTGGGTAGCGGCCTTGACCAACCGGACAAAGAGGGTGGCTGACAAGGGGATAGACGCGGGAAGAGTCATTTTCTTCCGGGGCATGGTGAAGCGAGGGTGTATACAGGGAAACATTGGAGACATTAGTTTGCCCGGAAGACCACAGTGTACGCTCTAAGGGTATCCTGAAGCAGCAATAAAGGCCTACAAAACAAAATATAAACAATAAATCCAGAAAATAGGTAAATGTAAAAAAAAAAAAAACTGATAAAGGGCGAATAAAACTTAGTCTAACGTTGGGCGAAGCGTTATGGAGTATGATGAAGCAGATATAGTAGATAAATAAGCTGTGGTGGTGATGCCGGGGTAGGGGAGGGAGAAAATGTGTAAGTGTCGTGTGTGAAAGTGAGAAGTGCGGGCGCATTGAGCTGCTTCCGCACATGTCGCTGGATGGTGACGATTCTCCTGGTGAAGTCATATTCTATGTCAGAGATGCAAAGATGAAAACAGATAAGGTGGGCGGGGAAGTAATAGTGGAGTTTTCGTGGAGTCCGAGAAGGGCGCGGTTGATCGTAATTGTAATTCACAAGGAGTAAAGTGGAGAAAATTCCTTATAGGGCGAGAATAATTAGACGTACAAGGAATAGAGCGAACAAAACAATGTTATGATTCTAAGTAAGTTACTGCCAGGCGAACAGAATATAAAGATCTTCTATTATCTTGAGAAGCTTCCTTTGCCAGAATGGTAGCCATTTTATTCCCTACATCACCATCATTGTGCTTTTACTTAACTGAATTTTAGGGTATAGTGACAATTATTGTGTTGAACCAAGGATCGACTTTAAAGAGAAGGTAGAAATGAGAAACAAAGGAAGTACCACTAATAAAGGGAGGGAAACAGAAAGAGAGAAGGAAGCGGGTACGGGAACAAAGGGAAAAGTCAGCAGACTTAAATCCATCGAAATTAAAAATACAAAAATAAAAATGGAAAGCAGTAGACGAATCCTAATCCTTCAAAAAAAACCGCGACCGAACAAGATTCATGCAGTTGCACTAACTTGATAAGATGCTTTACATATTTTGGCGCCATTTTCACGCCCAAGAATGAGATACAAAACATTAGATAAAGGAAAGAAAGATGGATGGAACTAGATGTACCTATTCCTTAAAAAATATTTTGCGCTCAAAGTATATCTCTGTAACATAAATTGCGGATTATTAATTAGTCATCTGTTCCATAGTTATGTACGCAAACGAAACATGGTTAATGAATAAAAGTGAATGTTATCTATTCCGCATTTGAAAAAAAAAAATATCTTGCCTAGGATTTTCCGGCCAAAAAGTAAGTAAATAAACAGAATATTGAAAATCATGAGTAATGCAGAACAGAGAAATCTATTCGATTCAACGAATTTGGTTGGAGAGATAAAAGGGAGAAGATTGGAGCGGCTAGGGCACATTATTTGAATGGAAAAGTCAGCTCAGTAATGATAGTATATGATAACAGCCCGGAAAGAAGAAGGAAGGTTGGCAGGCCGAGGAAAAGATGGCTGAAGATGTAGCGGGTGACATTCGTGTACTAGAATAAGGGCGCTGTAGAATAAAGGCCCAGGATAGAGGGAATGGAAGAAAGTTACTTTGGAAGCTAAGACGTTGAAATGTTATTGGTATGATGTGTTGTAGTGTAGTGGTAGCTTGTGTAGTTCGAGCGGTTTTGTAGAGAGCTTGTGCGTATATAAGTTTTAAGAGAAAGAAGTATCAGAAATAAGAAAGTAGTCACCACTGCTAACAATAAATATATTCTATTAAAATAATAAGTACAAGTTACTTTCAAAGAAAGTATAATATATTGTGGAACTGGCACAGAGAGCGAAAAACAAGTGTTCTGATAGAATGTCTGTTTCAGACTGTGTTGAAAGAATGCCTTCTAATTGTTCGTTCAAATCTTCCTCTGTGAGAAGGAGTAGACAATGATAACAAGGTTCATGAACACTTCCTGTTACTGTACTCTTCTACCTGGGTTACCCTTTTTGCCAACAAGCTTGCATTTTTCAGAAAATTTTCATCAGTTAAAATAGATATAATTTCTTCCAACCTTCACCACGCTTTACGGGCTGTGTAATGCCAAGGAATAATAACCAATTCCGAATTATGTTGCTTTATAGTCGAACTATCTATGTATTTTGTAATATTTTGGTAAATTATAAACAATAATTCTTGTCCTCACTGTTTGCAAGGCTCAACGATAACCTTCCTTTACCATTACGATTTATTTCATCACACAACTTTTGCACACCTTTCTTTTTCTTTTATTTAATTCAATTAAAATTCTACCATTTCATAAGTTAATAAATTTCAAAAAAATTCATGCAGCTTAATGGAACATATTTGCAATGTAATTTTTTTTTTTAACCAAGATAGTAACGTAATAAATAAGAAGGAAAACCAAGATTTAGGGACATATAACTAGAATAAAATCATTAAGCAACTTAACAAAATCTAGTGTGTTAATTGATTTATTGATAAAATAACATGCTTAGATCAATGTTAGTGAGCTAATTCAGAACTATGCTTGAGCCACCTGAAACCTCTCTAAGTAATCTCTAGCATAAAACAAACACGTTCATATTCAACCAGAGAGTGATGCCAAATATACTCTAATCATAATCATTCACAAACATATCATAATTTGATGCTATTGTTCTCTCTATTTGTGTCTGTGTGTGTGTGTGTGTGTGTGTGTGGGGTCAGCATAACTCAAACGGAAAATCGCCGAAACCTGAATCTTGATGTTTCATTTAGATTCTAAAAGGTGGCACGACAATTAGATTTCTGGACAAAAAATCGGCCGACCAGATAAACCATTTTCGAATAGATTTTTCGTTCACTGCGATTGTCTCAAAACTACTCCACCGATTTTCTTTAAACACGGTATAACCACTAACCATTTATAACATCTGTTTTAAATATTTATTTTTTTCTGGGAGAATTCATTTAAGGGGTGTTTAGTAGGTTGGGTGACGTTCGTGTTCCTTTAAAGTTCTATTTCAATTTATTATACGATTCTATGATATACTTAATATTAATAGGAAGTTAGGTTTAGACCAAAATTCCCAGTTTCAAGAAAATCGGTTTACCAGAAGTACATTTTATTTTATTTTATATACCGGTTGAACAAACAGTATATTTCAACCGAAATTTATAATCAACCGTATAGATAATTAATAGCTAAATATTTAGTTTTCATTTTAAAACTTTCCGAAGAAATATTTTATTAAAAAAGAAAGGAAAACGTTTTACAGCTCTCGTACAGTTGTCATACATGTTTGCATTTAGTTAACTAGAAACCATTTTATTCACTTATCAAATAAATAAATAAATAAATATTAAAAATAAAAACAATAAATAAAATGAAATAATAGAAAAGAAAGTGAGCAATTTTATTAAATGTAACTATTATTTCTGAGGTATACTTGTCTTATTAAAATTAATATTGGTTAAAAGATAGATTTGGATATGTTTACAATAATTCATAGATTGATTAGGAGCCCCAAAATCTGTTATCCCCTTGGTAAGAACAACTATCTTTCCTTCAATAGGGAAACATCCAATTTTTAAATAATTACAAATTAATCATGATGTCATCTTCTGATAATTTGTGTCAGCAGCAATATACACAGAACATGCTTAAGACATCAACGAATCCATTTAATTGGATTTTATGTGTAATAAAGAGCTGTCTGCAGTCATTCTTCAGCAAATCTTTTTTATAATGAACCAGTTGTCGAATGTTGTAGCTACAATTAAATGTTTGGGTAGGTTAAGGGTTGGTTTGAAGAAATGTTCATAAAAGAATCGGTGCTACAAACATTTAATAATTAACGCAACCAAAGATGCCGATGGAGTGAAAATGGATAAAGAAAAAAGCCGCATGGAATTTCCAATTAATTGATGTCACATAAACACAATCTATTATCTTTTGCCAACACAATTAATGATATTGTCAGAGTAATTAATAAAAAATCTGGATATCGAGTTGAAGTAAAAAGCGAAATACTATTGCTACAAGATGAAGGGAGACAATGAACGTAAGATTTTAACCAATTTAAATTTTTATAAAGGGGTACAAATCCATCTATTGAGTCTCCACCACAACCAGTGCCGTCGCTATATGTATTTTGAGAACAAGGATAAGAAACAACTCCAACGCCTACCGCTACTCGACCACAAACTAATGGACATCCAGAGTCACCGAAACATATTGATTCACTTTCATTTCTATTTGTCCATAAATATTTCCCAATGTTATATATTAAGAATTGACACTCATAAGGATATGGTCCAGATCCAACAGTCACTTGCCCGCCATGAAGTACACCAGTCTTATTTATAGATATATGGTGTCCATAACCTGCCGTATAACACAGACGTCTTAATAAATTTTCTGGCCATGATTTAGTTTCTATGCTTATAATTTTTGATGTTTCAGTAATAGGTATATTATATCTCAGCTTAATTAAAGCGATATCATATTCTTCATATTCAAGTAAATATTTTGGATGCACAATTACTAATTCAGCTGCAATTTTTGATGACCAACTTCCTCTATCGTTTGTACTATAGGCTATTATTGCATCCTCTGTGGTTTGACTAAAACAATGTGCCGCTGATATAACCCATTTTCGTGCGACTATAAATCCTGTACAAGTTGCTTGACTTCCTGGAATCACTAAAACAATAAAAGGTACCTCAGAAATCTCAACTGTTCTTCCCTCAAATGATCTACTTCCATTTTTATACAAAAGTCCATAGCTTGAATATATTGGAATAAATAATAGTACACATAGTAAAACCCATGGAATATGTTTCTTTTTCATATCTTAAAATAATGCATTGAATTTCATTTTAATTTACTTTCGTCCTTCAAATTAATTTTTTGTTAAAATAAAAACATGGAATTTATTAAAAAATAAAAAAAAACTTACATGTGACTTAGTTATCTTTCTAGCAATTGTTAATTACATATATAAAATTGTCTAAAATTATACAATGAAAAAAGTTTTGTTCTTTCTTTAAAAAAACTAGAATTACGGGACTGAATAACTTAGTGCGAATTACTATTGCATTCGGTATTTAGCTTTAAATGTGATTAGTTACTTAAATGTGCTTACTTTACTAGGTAAGTATTCCTTTATAATAATAAAATTGGTTTTTCACTTACCTCACAATTCATGAAAATAGCTTGCATATAATTATTTGAGTATCTCGAAGAATTTAAAATTAGTTTGACTTCCTTTTCGGGTCAGAATTTCCACAATATTATGTTGCGCGCAAGCAAGTGCTAATGATAGAGTTATGATAGAAAATTTATGAAATTAATTCCATCATTTAATAGACATTATTAAAAAAATTAATTTTTTTATTATACTATTAGGTAAAATTCGATAAAAGCATCCCTAATCACTAGCGCATTGTAATGTTTCTTTTTCAATACCTATCACTTAAACCATATGTTTTGCTTAATAAGTTATTTCAGCTTTTAAATATTATTTTTACATTTCATACTGAATTGGAATCAGCGGCGCATGCGCCTTTGTTCCATAAAACATGAAATGCAAAATATAATTTAATAACGGAAATAAGTTAATCCCCCTTAATTCTGCCCTCACGGAACTGGCGAACTTATCCAGTGGTCTCTTTCCTCGCAGAAACGCGTTCGAGATCGAAATATAACCCATGTCAATCCAATTCATACACGCTCGAATTACTATTCTCCATGGATTCGTTTTATTCCTATATATACAATTTTCTAAGTAGAATATACAAGTGAAAAATTACTTAGATGTTGAGTGTTCTTTGCTGTTTGCATCTTGTTTTCATCTCACACACTACTAAATGTCCTTCCACCGTTTATTACTTACAGGCCTGATTTCTTAAACTACAAAAAAAACAAAAAAAATGATGTATTTGAACTAGTTGATCATCCATCGTTAGGTTCTTGTGCACTACTTACAAAGGTACGCTATTCCAAGCCGTATGTCTAATGTATAGGTGTCTTATAAATGTATTCATATTGTACCTTCATCAATCAGCAGCTCAACCTCCTTCAAAGTACAATGGTTACCTCTGAACACTTTCTTAAACACTTTCATACAATAAGCAGCCTTACTATCCAGACCTCTCAATTCGCTTAATCAAGCATAGATCCTCCTTCCTTCGTCTCGCTCTTCCTTACTTTGATCAAGACTTAAGCGTTACTGCTTTTGTTGAAAGAGTACTTTTTTATTGAATATTCTTCGTTTTAATAAGTTACTGTTGAATGAAACTAGGATTGGCCGTAGTTCGCCTCCTTCCCCTATTCTGAAACAGTTATTGATATTCTGATCAGTTATCATAACTTTGGCTTCCGCAGAGACTTCCTTTACCTTATCTATAACATTTTCATTTTCAATCTTAGGTACATTGTAGATAATAAAATTGTTTCTCCGCATCTGCCTATTTAGGGCTTTAACTTCCTCAGTCAGGGTTTTCATCCATATATTTTGCTTAAGTTATTTCCGCTTTCAAAAATGATCTTGCATTTCATTCTGAATTGGAATTAGCAGCGCATGCGCCTTTGATCCATAAAACATGAAATGCAAAATAATTTTTAAAAATGGAAATAATATAGAAAAACATATTGTTATATATTTGTTATATATTGTTGTATATATATATTGTTATATATTTGAATTTTTCTGCCCTCAAGGAACTGCCATTCTTATCTGGTGGTCTCTCTCGCAGAAACGCGTTCGAGATCAAAATATAACCCATGTCAATCCAATTCGTACACGCTAGAATTACAGTTCTGTATGGATTCGTTTTATTCTTACATACAATTTTCTAAGTGGAATAATATACAAGTGAAAAATTACTTAGATGTTGAGTGATCTTTGCTGTTTGCATCTTGTTTTCATCTCACACACTACTACATGTCCTTCCACCGTTTATTACTTACAGGCCTGATTTCTTAAACTACAAAAAAACAAAAAAAAATGGTGCATTTGAACTAGTTGATCATCCATCTTTAGGTTCTTGTGCACTACTTACAAAAGTACGCTATTCCGAGCCGTATGTCTAATGTATAGGCGTCTTATAAATGTATTTTCTTAAATTCACAACAATTCCTTAACTTCAAATTAATCATATACAAAAAGAAATACGTAATTTAAACAGAATTCACTAATTATTTTTAAAAATATACTTGGCGCTATATTTATTTATTCATTTATTTTATTTTTTTTTTTTTGGAAATATACATATTTGAGGTTCCTTGTGTCAAAAAAAGTGGTTTTTAAAAAATGGTGTTCCTGTGTATGTGTTTGTGTGAATAGAAAATCACAAAAACGAAAAGTTGTAGGAAGCTCAAACTTCAATTTCCGTTTAGGTACTCTACCAACGCAACAGACATGCAGATTTTGGGGTAAAATCCATTAACCGTAAGAACCACTTTAACAAATGTTTTTTTTTTTCCCGTTTTTATGGTTTCCTGTAATGTGCTATTTTCATACAGGTTATTACACAATCCTACCATCAAAATAATACTAATTAGAATTAAATTTGATGTTATAATCTCGAGTTTGAAGAAAATCTTATGACCAAAATTATGCTTTACTGAAAGTATTTTTTTTTCTGTTTTCCGCTATTTTCTCTAAAAATCGCTATGAAGATTTTCTTTAAACTTGATATATCAACTACATATACAATGAGCAACAACTTTTATTTGAAACATTTGTCCGGGAAAATTCATTTAAGGGGACTTTTGGGAGTAAAGGTTGGGTTATGGCTTCCTCTAAAGCGCTATTTTAATTCAACTATGTGCTATACAAATAAATGCCAACTAAATAATATTAATTAGAATTAAGCGGCGTTTACACGATCAATAATATTGACAATACTTTAGAGTATTGACAATAATATTGATCGTGTAAAGTGTTAAAAAAGTATTGATGGTCGGTATTGACAAGAGTATTGATGAAATTCAGATTTTCTATCAATACTGAGAATTGGAGGGGATATCGACAATATTATTGGTCAGTTCAATAGTTTTATCGAACGTTGCAACTAACCTGTACAAAACAAAAGCGATACTATTATAATAGGTTAAAGAATTCTATGTAATGAACATCTCCTACAATATATTAAAGTTGACTGGCCCAATTAATTTAAAAGTTTCCATTTTAAGAAAACATTTCAGTTTGAACTCTGACAATTGCACTATTAGAAAAATCGTATGAGTGTTTCGCAGTTAATTTAATTTTTTGTTTCAAAAAGGGTTTTTATATGCCATGCTGTTTAATATAGAGAGAAAATAGGCTTCTAACTTTCCTTCCGAATGGTAGGCATATTAAATCACTACATGTCTACAAGAAAAGTCAATCAAACAATTTTCCTTGTTTATGCCTGATTTTGGTGCAATGTTAGATAAAGATTTAGTATTTTGCCTTCTAAGGTGTTAATAAAAAATAAATGTATCTAAAACATGCAACACAAAATTACCAGAATTATATTATATTTTATTAAATATATCATTAGGATAAATGTTTATTTTCGATGTTTTATAAAGGAATTAATTAAGAGTGAACGATGGTGGAAGTAATTTAAATAAGAAACATTAGAGCTGTCCCCCTTGAGTTTTCTATACAATATTAATAAAGTGAGCAGCAGGGTAAAGAGCTAAATATAACCATGGGCCAAAATAATAACTAAGCAAGCTTTAGAACGATTATTCATTTTTTAAAGGTTAAAAAAACCAACTAAACTGATGAGTATAAACACGTAAATACACTCTCCTAGTGGCAGAAATAGTAAGTAGTATTGACAATAATATTGATCGTGTAAAGTAATGAAATATTGATAGTGGTTAGTATGAGTATTGATGGAAATATTGTCAATACTGGTATTGACAATAATATTGATCGTGTAAACGCCGCTTTATATAAGTTGTCGAAATTTCTAGTTTGAAGGATATTGTTTGACCGGAAGTGCGGCTTTACTGCGAATAGGTTTTTAAGTTTTTTTTTTTTTGGTGATTTTCTTCATATAAATGCCGACAGTTTAATAAACACTAATAAGAATTGTAAGTAGGAAGAAAATTTGCCACTTCATAGTATGAGTTATATATGAAAAAATAATGCACTGAATTTCAGTTTTATTTACTCTAGTACTTCAAATTCAAATTTTTTTTTTTTTTAAATAAAAACATGGAATTATTAAAAAATTAAAAAAAAAACTTACATGTGACTTAGTTATCTTTCTAGCAATTGTTAATTACGTATATAAAATTGTCTAAAAATGATACAATCAAAAACTATTTTCCATTAAGAAAAGTGATGAAATTATACGTATTACAGAATAACTTATGCGAATTACTATTGCATTCAGTATTTAGTTTTAAACTTGATAAGTAACTTCACTATTATTTTTGGGTATGTAATCCTTATGATAAAATTAAAATGATAATAATAATAAAAATAATAATAATTGTCTTTATTTTGAACTATATGTATACTAAAATCATTGCATTGTTAATACGTTACATTTTAAAGACATACTCATGGTCATAGACCGCCTGAATGGTCGTCTTTTAAATATATCCTAGAAACAAATGGGAAAAGACAAAACAGCCAAGACAGACGTTAATATAATGAATAAACCAGTAACAGGGAGTACAAAAATAAATTACAATCCTTAACACAGTAAACAAAAATAAAAATATCGAGGCAACTGACAAACAGAAAAATATTTTTAAACAAAACCAAAACTAATATACAATTGCTTTAACTTAGATTATCAAAGTTTTACTCAAATTTATATCTTTAAAATTTATACTTTATACCTTACAATTAGGAACTTTAAAAATCAGGAAGCCATGATATCATAAAATATAGAATTAAAAAAAACATTAAAACTTAAATTTCCTGAACTAATTTCAATCTGTAAAATTGCATGCCATTTTAACGAACTTAACTAAATTGGGCCAGTCATTCATATTTTGATAATACAGTAGATACTCAAAATTAAGTGCAGCATACTGAAAACATAAGATACGAAATTCTTTCAGTATGGGATATATGCAAATAAAATGGTAGATATCCTCCATCCTCCCGTCTATTACATAGCGAACATAATTTTATTTCTTTATTAAAATGATATTTATTTAAACATATCAGTTCTGCCCAACATTTAAATATCCATCTAATTATATTAAGAGTCCATATGACTAAAAATATAATTCTTGTGATCCAGCTGTTTGTAGATAACATGATGAATACTATTCTGGGCCTTAACTTTATAGTTATACATTAAATTTTCTTTTATTTTGTTCACAATATAACCTGTTTCGATCTACCCATTTATCATATCCTCCAATTTTAAGTCATACAAAATTACACATATTTTCCCAGTCCTCATACCAGGACAATTTATTTTTTATAATTATTTTTGTTATTATATGAGGATATTTAAAAGAGGGGAAAGTCTATGTTTAAACTTGGCATTGTTCACTTCGTGTCCGTCAAAAGTGAAATATAATCAAGTTTCTACGGTACCTACATTCATGAAAAATTACCTATAGTTAGTGGTAGCAATATCTGAGATAGTGTTAAATTTTAGGCAAATTTCATCGAACAGTTTTTTAATTATTAAAAAAAAAAGAATTTACTAAATATCTTATAAACTTCAGTGCTTTTTGTGCTTGTTGTCTGCAGTGAAGAGAGAGGGGGCTTATCTTAGTTTGGTATTTACATTTTACTGTTTATATAAAAATTAGTTACTATTTATTAGAGAAAGATAGTTCAGATAAACAAGTGGGAGGAGCAATCTGATGTCTGTTTTACCTTTGAGTGGGGAAAGATCTGTGTGTGAGTAGATACATACAAACTTATATTAGTTGAATTATTACAGATAACAAATATAACTTACAAATTTATCTTCAACCACTGTTTCTGTTAATAATTGATTAAGATGGATCAACAAATTAAAGAGTTATTAACACAATTTAAAGATGAACTAAAGCAAGATATGAACACTCAACGTAATTTAACTGTTTCTGAAATTAAAGAGTCAATAAATATTATTAATGATAAGATTGAAAAATTAAATATTAAAGTTAATCAAGTGGAAAGGGAATCGCGTAAGCGAAATTTAATCATATTTGGTATTTCAGAAGAATTCCAAGACTACTGGGATCTAGAAAGTTTTGTTATTACTTTCTTAAATAAAAAATTGCATCTTACATTAGATGTCTCTCACTTTGATTTTGTAAGAAGAGTGGGGAAATTTCAGGAAAACAAAGCACGACCGATATTGTTTGGTTTAACCCAGTTGCGCACAAAATTCATAATTATCAAAAATAGTCCCAAATTAAAAGGCACTAATGTAAAGATATCTGAGGACTATTCTAAAGAAGTATTACAAGTAAGAAAAGCACTTATGCCAAAACTCATTGAGGCGCGCGAAATGGGAAAATTTGCTGTAATAAAATATGACAAGCTAATAATTAAAGAAAAAAATATTTCGGACAACCTTCCAACACATTTGAAAAAACGCCAGTTATCAGATTCCCCTCCTTCAATTCGTGCTTCAAGTTTAGAAATAAACAAAGTAATGTACCTAAAAAAACTAAATCTGAAAATGATTCTAGTGTGGTAAGAGAGAAACCCCAACAATATAGTTACGTATCTAGTACGGCACGGAGTTCTGATTCGGAGGAACTAGATAAGAAATCTGACGTACCAACAATTGGAGCGACAAAATAGCAGTTATCCCAGGGGAAACGGTTTCTTCAAGTTTTGGCTTATAACATAAGAGGATTACACAGCAAAAAAATATAATACGCATTTCATTTCATATATAACGCAGTTTGATGTTTTCTTTCTTTTCGAAACCTTTGTGGAGCACGAAAATATAAGAGATTATATAAGGAATCTTGTTATGGATTCCTGCAACGAGGGAGACGAGATATGGAAGAGCATCAGGCGAACAGCTATATGGTATCAAACTACAAGGTACTTGGAACAATTTAGTTTCTTTTTGTAAAGTTTCTAATAGAGACCTAATAATATTCAAAACTGGGTTGCACTCTATCTATATTTTGCCTATTTATTTGAATTGTAATTTTTGGTTAGAGGAATTTAATAGAATGTTTGACTTTTTTTCTGAAAATCAAAACTTAAAAATTTGCCTTGTGGGAGATCTGAATGCTAGGGTAGGTAATTTACAAAAACTTCCCAAAAAAATGTATTCACTTTAAAATTCATTCTGTAAATAGAAACTCAAAAGATTTAGTTGTTAATAGTAATGGACGTAAATTGTTAGATTTTTTTCGATAATTTTGGATTAGTAATTCTTAACGGTAGAACTGAAAAAAACCTAAACGGAGAATTTACATATATCAGTGAAGTAGGGTGTTCCATGATTGATTTTTCATGTATTAGTATTGAAGTTTTGCCAATAATTAATGATTTTATAGTGGATTACCAGCTGTTTTCCGATCACATGCCGATTATCACCTCGTTTTCAATCAATGATAGTTCGATTTTTTCTAATAACAATACACTTTCTCTTTTGCCAAAACTAAACTGGGCTAGACAAAACTTATCAGATTATCAACATAAAATATCTTTTTATTTAAACTCTATTGTTTTCGTTTCTAATAATGGGGAAGAGGAAGTTCATTTCTTAACTAACATAATTAAAAGTGCGTCTATATCTAATGAAAATAACAAACGTCAAATTATTCGTAAAAATAATTGGTTTGATAAAGATTGTAACACGGCAAGATCTAAATCGTTTAAGCAACTTAAACTATTTAGAAAAACAAATGAGATGAAAGATAGATTATTATATTTAAATTACAACGTTATGTATAAAACTTTATGTAGGGATAAGAGAAAACAATACTACTTAGATTGTGCTCGACAATTGTGCGAAACTAAAAACAATAAAGAATTCTGGCAAAAGATCAAGTTATTTAAACATCATAATTCCTGGACAGTAGGTAACGTGTGTGCCGAAGATTGGTTATGGCACTTTAAAAACTTACATAATCCGTCATTAATTACTAATAGACTTTCTTACGCTGAACCCTACTTTATCAATGACTATTTAGACAGACCCTTTCTGTTAGAAGAGTTAGACATAATACTGAGTAATTCTAAAGAGAATAAAGCGCCTGGGACTGATCGAATAGGTTATGAATTTTACAAGTACGCACCAAAAGATTTCTTACTAAGGTTGCTGAAATTATTTAATAAATTATTCGAAACTGGTAATATTCCAGCCTCTTTTAAGGAATCGATCATATTTCCCTTGCATAAGAAAGGTAATAAAGATCAGGCAGCTAGTTACAGGGGCATATCTTTTATTAATGCTATCAGCAAGCTGTTCTCAGGGCTAATTTTAAATAGACTGACTAGTTGGGCAGAAAATAATAATATATTGCATGAGTGTCAGGCTGGCTTCAGGTCGAATTATTCGACAACAGATAATATATTTAATTTGACCAATCTAATTAAGCTAAAATTAAGTATGAAAAAGCAAAAAGTTTATGTATTTTTTGTTGACCTTTCTTCGGCCTTCGACAATATCGATAGATTTAGTCTAATCTATAAACTGCACTCTTTAGGTATCTCCTCAAAAATAGTCAAGATTATAAAGAATTTGTTGACTGATACAACGGCTTCAGTTATGTGTAAAAATGGTCTATCTTCGAGTTTCTTAACTGAAAGAGGGGTGAAACAGGGATGTCTTCTCAGCCCCTGCTTGTTCTCGTTGTTTATAAATGACTTAGAGAGCTATCTGGGGGGAGGTGTAGTCGTTAACAGCAAATGTAAGATAAAGCTGTTGGCGTATGCCGACGATATCGCCCTATTGGCCTCGGATCCGGTATCTCTCCAATTAATGATAAACTCTCTCGACGAATATTGCCAATTGTGGAGCCTGAAAATCAACCTAGAAAAGTCCAAAGTCATGGTCTTTCGAAATGGCGGTAGACCAGCCAAAAATGAGAAATGGTTTTTGGGCTTAAATAGAATTGAAGTGGTCAGTGAATATAAATATCTCGGCATAATACTTACCCCCACATTATCTATGTCTAAACACTTAAAAAGCAAGTCATCAAAAGCAAAACTGAGCGTAAACTCAATAAGGTCACAATTGATTGATAATAATAATATTTCATATTCATCAAAAATTAAAATTTTCAACTCAGTTACTAGAAATATGATTTGCTATGGTGCCCAAGTGTGGGGATGGAAAAGATATGACGAGGTTGAGAGGGTTCTTTGTTTTCACAAAAAAAAATTAATGAAATGCCCAAAATACGCACCCTCAGCGCTAATACATTTCGAAACCAAATTACCGCCTATTTTCCTTTACACATTAAAACTGCACTATAAATATGTACTCAGATCCTTAAACTTTTCCGAAAATAGATATCCCAAAATTTTAGCAACTGAAATAATAAAAAAGAATATTTTTTGGTTTTGAGAAATTAAGAGTAATGCTGAAAAATTTAATATTAATTTTAATTTAAACTTCACAAATTGTAACAATAGCGTTTTGTGGAAAACTACGCTTAATATTATAATTGAATCTTTAAACAGTGATTTTAATAACATTTGCAAATTGAAGGTATTTAATACAAATTATTATCCATTTTATAAAGAACTTCATTATAATTTAGAAAATAAATTGTATTTAACTGATGATTTGTCTTTGAAATCAATGAGGTGGATATTTAAAATTCGAGGTGATCTTATTTTTCGAGGAGGATTACAAATATTTTAAGAATACCGGCCTTGAATGCAATCTATGTGTCTGTAATGAGTATGAGGACCTGTTCCACTTCCTGGCGGATTGTCCAGCATTGGCTGAACTGCGCGGTTGTTACTTTGGTTCGCCTACTCTTTCTAGACACAGCTTTGTGGATTATTTGAACGGCAAAGACTGGGTTGCTTTGGTTCAGTATTGTACTTTAGCTTTTGCAAAACGAGTATCACTTATTAATCCAAGATAATTATAAATCTATTTTTTGTTTTCCAGTTTTTCAATTTAATGCTTTATACTTTATATTGTACAGTTAAGACAGAAAAGAAAGAAGTATATAAGGTAATAATAATAATAACAGTATATAAAAAAAAAATAAAAAAAAAATATATATATATAAAAATAAAATAAAAAAAATAAATAAATAAAAATGCAACAATAAATCATAGACTCCACGGACGGTCAATTGACCATGTTGTTTGTCTTTATAAGGAATTTATTTTTAGTTTTATATTACTTTTTTAATTTTATTTAATTTCACTGTAATTGAAATACTATTTTTACATGTATGTAATTTAATTTTGTAATTTTGTAAATTAAATAAAGACTTCTTCTTCTTCTTCTATCTAAAAGAGCGGACAAGCAGGCACTTATAAATGTATTTATAATGAAGTCTGAAGGAGTATAGAAATGTAGGCATTAGTTGGGTTTCCAGGTACAATATGAAGTCGGGCGTATTAACGGGTAAATTAAAACCTTTTTAATGAAAAATTTAAGCGGAAGTTCTATGTATTTATGTATTTGCGACCTCCATATTTGCGTCTCATAACAGATTATAGATCTTGCCACCGCATTGTAAATATTTAATTTAGATGAGAAAGGAACAGACTTATCCAAAAGTATTTTATTTAAAGCATTCAGAGCAAACTTAGCATTTTCACACTTTCTCTGAAATGCTTTGCCAAAGATAAATTTGATGTTAGGATGATACTTAAGTATTTATAGGAGTTGACCACTTCGACCGCTTCGCCGCTGAAAAACCAACGCTCTCTGAGAACAAGTCTACCCCCATTCCTAAATACAAGTACTTTCGATTTATTCAGATTTAGTTCCAAATCCCACTTCATGCAATACTGCTCCATTCACTCATCATTATTTGCAGCAATAGCTTATCGGAGGCAAGCAGAATGAGGTCATCGGCGTTGGCTAGAACTTTTATATGCATATTCTCGATTTTTATGCCACCACTCAAACCCTCCGCTACATCATTAATGAAAAGAGAAAATAAAAGGGGGGATAATAAGCATCCCTCCTTAACCCCCATAGTGGTTTCAAATTCCTCGGAAAGAGCTCCCTTGCACCACACAGAGCAAAGATTTCCATCGTACACTTTCCTCAATACATTAACCATTCTGCTGGATAGCCCAGCTAGAGTTTATAAGCAGAGAGCTTATAAAAGAGAGCATAATGTTCCACCCGGTCAAACGCATTGCATAGATCCAAAAAAAAAAGCCATGACCTTCTGATTTTTTTGGCTTAACTTAATTCGCACAATGCTCATCAAGCAATATTGTTGACTGTAGAAAAGTTTTTGCGAATTCCCGCTTGGAACTCACCCAACTGGCCCTCCTCATCCACTCAACGGCCGAGTCTGTCCAACAAGAGCCCAGTAAATAATTTACTGATACTATTGGCAAAAAAAATACCTCTATAATTGCATGTTTCATGCATTGAGCTTTTTTTGTGTATGGGGAAAATTATAGATCGCTTAAAAGCGTTAGGAACCTTACCAGTAATGTATATTTTGTTAAAATAATAAAGTAAGGTTTCTAGAAAGTTATCTGGGATATTTTTAAAAAATTCATTAGTAAATCCGTCTGGGCCCATTAGTATTTTCAAACTATGGATCGTGTGAAGAAGTTCATACTTAGGAAAAGGCAAATCCAAAACCTCATTAAGTATTAGGGGTTCCGCATAAGTAATTCGGCAGCGCGAAATCAATCAATCCTACACTAAGTAGGATTTAACAAAGTTTGGAAATTAGCAACCACTCTGCCACGGGGATACCAGAATCTATTTGAAAATTTTCTAAATTTGTAATTTTCTCACCAAAAGTCGTTGGCATCCTTCACAGAATGGCATTTAACTAACAAATCTTCTAAGTACCGCTTCTCATTAGAATTACATAATTATTTATACTCATTTCTATTCTTAAGATATGTGTATGAATTTTAATTATAGAAGACTCCGTTAACCTAAAAATATTTAATAGTTTAAATAACAAAGTACGCCTTTTCAAACATTCATTATCAAACCAACGTTGTTTGAATACAGGAGATTTACTGTTGAACACCGCAGAACACATATTTGTTATTTACTTATATATAATTGTCTAAAATGATACAATGAAAAACTATTTTTCATTAAGAAAATGAGAATTATAGTACAGAATAACTTTATGCGAATTACTACTGCATTCAGTATCTAGCTTTAAATTTGATAAGTAACTCCACTATTATTTTTGGGTAAGCAATCCTTATGTTAAAATTAAAACTGATCCAATTCGTTCGTAAGATTGGTTTTAAGTTACTTCGCTATGCGAGAAAATAGCTTGCATATAATTATTTGAGTGTCTCAACGAATTCAAGTTTAGTTCGACTATTTTTCGGGTCAGATTAAGCGAGTGAGCTATAGTGCATTAAGGGAAATTGCTTTGTAGCGACTGTGATGGACATTCGGTGCTCAGTGGTGATTAGGGGAAAAGGAATATGCAGCGTCTCGTGCGAGTGCTGCCTATGGAGCGAGAATAAATTTCTTCGCAGGTACGTTCGTCTGTCCGGAGGAGGGGATATTCTACGGCACTTCGTCCACCTCCTAGAACCAGCGGCAATTTGAGCGAGCTCCTCGTCGCTATCTGGGCGAGAGGTGGACTGCGAGAAGTGCTTGGAGGAAAAAGGTGTGATGGGCGTCATTAGTGGCAAAGTTGGAGGCCTGTAATCCACGAGCTAGACCCGGGGTTGCGCTAAGTGGCGGGTTCGCAAGAAGATAAAGGGCGTGGTGACGGGGGTTGCAGGAAGAAGTGGCGACATCGGCAACTGTGAGAATTCCAAAGCGACATCTCCAAGTTCAAAGATCACCCAGGTGTGCCAGTCCAGGTGGCAAGTGAACAGGGAGAATGAGAAGAAATAAGGCGCGACTATCTTGTGCATCGCTGGGAAGGCTTTGAATTGGCAGGCCAAGAAACGTTCAAAGTGTTTCGGAGATTGGGATGGGTCAAACACCCACGTTCGGATTCGCGCAAAAGGGGTTCAACAACCTACCGTGGATTATATTAGGCAGTAATAAAGGCGTCCCAGGCATGTTGGAATTAGCTTTCTTGCAAGACAGTGTGAGAGATGGTGGGGCTCTCTAACACACCATGGAGCTAGTGAAAGCGCTCAACATCAGAAAGGACATCTGTCAGTAGATACAATAGCTGTTCCCACGAGCATTTGATACATTGCTGGCACTACACAGTTATTGCATAAATACTCCCAACTTTCATTATTGTTGTCTTTTTACTACTTTCTGTGCTGTCATACTGTGTATCTGTGTTTTTAATAAAATTAATTTTTTTTTTTAAGTGATTTGTGTTTTCAAATACAATAACTGGTGCCCGCGAAGAGGGATAGCAGAAGTTCTCAAAAGCATTTGAGAAGTACGTCTCTTTGACTTACATCGCTCAATCTTTTTGCGTGATATCTTCCCGCAGTAGAGGACTCGAGAGCTGACTCCTTATCCGCTGTTTCACAACTAATTCTTGAAGATGAAAACGCCTAAAGCAGCAAGCTGGCAAGCAGACAGCCCGAACAACAGAGTGCATACCGACAGCAGAGAAAGTACTCAACCTCATCTTCGGAAGAGGAGGACCCGGAATTACCACAAGAACATCAAACTGTGAGTAATTTCGTTATACCTAATTCCTGTACTTTTATCAAACCCCTCAGACTTAACCCCCTTGATAACCCTAACATGACTCTCAACATTTCTAAACCACTACCACATGAAATTTTAAAATACATCCCCAGATATGATGGAACCTCATACAAATTACACCATTTTATGTCTACATGTGGGAACTTTATACAGATTTCTGTGATGAAAGCATTTCAGAAAGAGAAGGGAACCATTGGCTTCTCTTTAAGGCATCCATGTCGCATCTAGAAGGTCCTGCTGAAGCAGTAGCCTTCAACAATAATTGTTCAAATACACTAGAACTAACTCATGCATTAAAGAAAAATTTTGCAGACAACAGAACTATACCGGACTTGATAGCAGAACTAGCCTTAATGAAGGCCTACTCAAAAGAACATCCTATAGAATCTATGAATAGAGTGGACAAAAAACGAACAACAGTAATAATTAGGTTCAAATTGGATGTATAACAGGCGACCTACTTAATAATTTAATCGAACAACTAAATGCCACACTAGTGAGAACATTAATCCATGGGGTTCACCCCACACTGGTGCACATTTACAACTGTTACAGATAAAAGACTTGGACGATGCTAGAAACAGACTCATCAACGATTGCAGTATAGTTCTGCAACAACTAAAATATAGTACCACAATCGAAATAATAAACAACATAAACACACAACTGTACACACAACCTTATAAAATCCCACATCACAAATCATCACCGCTATACAAAATCACCAAAAGCCATATAGACCCCCCATTCCAACAGACTGTTCCAAATTTTCAATTTCGCAGAAATTTTCAACAGCAACCACAACTACCACAACAACAACCCTCTTTCTCAAGATATCACTTCCCTTCACTGGGTCAAAACACAGTTACAATGCGCACGAGTAGAACAAATCCATCTTATGATTTTAACCATATGAGAATAACATCGAAGAAGGATTAGTGAATGTAGAAATAACGAATGTAAATGTTGAGTGTATTCCAACGAGGTCATGACCATATGTCCAGAGCCGATGGAAGTAGAAGAATTAGAAACAATTTTTGAACCAAATCAATTAGTAACCAATTGTCCCGAAATTCATAAAGAAATAATTGACCAAATTCCGCAACTACTCCGTACTGACCACGTGAACGAAGATGAAAAATTTGAAATTATTAACCTAATAAAACAATTTCTAGAAATTATGCTTAGAGAGAATGACCAATTAACCAGCACAAATTTACTGAAACATAAGATCAATACTACAGACGAAATTCCAGTCTACACAAAAAATTACAGGTATCCTCAAATATTTCGGACAGACGTTCAAATTGAAATCGATAAATTACTACAGAACAAAATTATACAACACTCCAACTCACCTTATAATTCCCCCATTTGGTTGTCCCAAAAAAACCTGACACTTCAGGAATACGAAAAATTCGCGTTATTATAGACTATAGAAAATTAAATGAAAAAACAATAGACGATAAATATCCACTTCCGAACATAGAAGATCTTTTTGGAAAGATTCGAAGGCTACCTACTTCTCGGCCATTGACTTAGCTAGCTCTGGCTTCCATCAAATAGAGGTAGAGCCATCAAATAGAGGAATCAGTCCCTAAAACGCTTTGTCTTTGTCTCCCTTTCGGACTGAAAAAGGACCTCCGACTTTCCAACGAGCCATGAATTTAATTTTCTCCAAAACACCTAATGTTCTGGTGTACATGGACGATATTATAATCTTCTCAGATAACTCAGACGAACATTTAAAACACATGCAATCCGTATTTAAGAAAGTAAAACAATGCAATTTAAAAATTCAGCTCGACAAGACGGAATTTTTCAAACGTGAACTTCTATTCTTAGGTCATAGTATTTCAGATAAGGGTATTTAACCTAACCTTTCAAAATTAGAAACTATAAAAAATTATCCAATCCCAAAGACAACCAAACAAATCAAACTTTCCTTGGATTAACAGGCTATTATACAATAGATAAAAATGATAAAGGACTATGCAGAAATCACCAAACCTCTCACATCTGCACTAAAAAAAGACACGAAAATTGATCCAGGTAACAAAGAATATAAGGAAGCCTTTGTCAATCTAAACTCCTCTTGTAGAACAACCGAATCTGATATTACCAGTTTTTTCTGAACAATTTATATTAACTACGGACACACTCACATCTACACTAAAAAATGATACGAAAATTGATCCAGATAACAAAGAATATAAGGAAGCCTTTGTCAAACTTGAACTCCTCTTGCAGAACAACCCAAACTTGCAATTATCAGATTTTTCTAAACAATTTTTATTAACTACGGACGCATCGAACTTTGCAATTAGAGCAGTACTTTCACAGATATTTGTCGGACGTGATCTTCCAATTTCCTATGTCTCTAGAACACTTAACATGAAACAAACTTATCTACTATAGAGGACGAGCTTTTAGCAATAGTTTGGGCGTGTAAACATTTTCGCCCTTATCTCTATGGCCGAAAATTCCTCATCCAGACTGACCATAAGCCTTTGCAGTGGCTCCATAGTATTAAGGAACCTAACTCAAAGTTAATTAGATGGAAACTCTTATTGGAAGAATTTGACTTTGAAATTAAATACGTTCGGGGAAAAATTAACAATGTTGCCGACATACTATCTAGAATACCTAATCACCCAGTTAACGCTCTAGACGAATTAGCCGAAGAAGTACTTGACAATTTTCTTAGAGAATACGGAAACGAAGATGATAATAATGAAAACCTAAGTATGCAAACAATTCACTCACAAGACAGCTCTAACGAACAAGTAACTATAGAAGACGACAATAAAATCCTTAATACAGAACAAAACCAACTGATCCTTGAACGCGGTACAAAGACCCCTACCTCTCACAAAGTCTTCGGTAAAACTAGACTAACATTTTATTTCAAAACGCAACAGATGAGGCACATGCAAACCCTTTGTACTGAATACCTAAAACCAAGAACCACTTATGGAGTCCTCTGTTCAAAAGAAGGCCATTTAAAAGAGGTATACGAATCCATCTTTAACAACTTTAAAAATGTAATTATTAATAATTTCGATACAATAAAACTTAAACGGTACAAAAAGCTGAACCTAGATGTTACTAATCCTGAAGAACAGAAAGAAATAACATCTAACTACCATGTGAGCAAAACTTTTCATCGCGGTATTAATGAAAGTTATAACCATATTCGTAAAAGATATTATTGGCCCTCAATGCTAGGGAACATAACAGATTACATAAACAAATGTCCGACTTACTTAAAGGTAAAATATGACAGGAGACCAGTTCGAACTGATTACAATCTTACACCGACTCCCGAGAATCTTAAACCTTTTGAAAAACTACAGCTCGATACATTCCAATATGATAAACACAAATTCCTGACAATAATAGACTGTTTTTCGAAAAAACTTATGGCCTACCTACTTATAAGTCTTAACCAGTTGGAAATACAAACCTGCCTGCCTCCATGACTACTTCTCCCTGTTCCCTATTCCAAAAATAATACAAATGGACAACGGACGAGAATTCGACAATGAAGGTTTAAGAAACTTTCTAAAACTATACGAAGTCGAACCAATTACAATCCCCCGGTCCATCCTGATTCGCAAGGTTCTCTCTACTCTAATTGAATTACTAAACGCTATCCAAATAGAAAAGTAAAACAAAAATCCTGAAGACAATATGAAGCTAGCTTAATAGCTTTCAATAACAGTCTTAATTCTAATTTGAAATTAACCCCCATGGAGATAACTTTCGGTATATCAAAAAACCCATGTGTAAATGAACTGACAGAAACCTTAATAACAGAAGAAAAAACCAACGAATACTTAGAACGACTAAAACTACTCCACAAACTTATAAAAAATAAGGTAGAGGAAGGAAAACAAAAACGTACTGACATACTAAATATTCGACATGAAAAAGACATTGAAATACCTGACGAACCCTACGGAGAGACAACATTCCATAAAAAGAACAAACCGAAATACTTAGAGTACTCTATGATCAGACAAAACGGTTAGCCGCCAATCCTAAAATGAATCGACAAAGCACATTTAAATTACATCCCAACCGCATCAAAAGACCCAGAAAAGAAATAAAAAACAAAACATCTGTTTCTGGGCAAGATGCTCCTCCTGACACTGATCCTGGTCCTGGTCCCAGTGGCACCGTACAGAATGACTGACTTAAGTTCAACATTTGGTATAACACCTGTCAAAATTCAGGAATCATTTGTAGTCAACCAAACTTAATACATATAGGCCCAACATTAACACAAAACTTCTAAAAATTGAATTAAACAATATAGAAAGATCATTGGATCTCCTTAGCACCAAGACTGAAGACAATCACTACATCAATATCATTAAACTACATTTCAAATACACTAAAACAAAATTAAACTATCTACACATTAATAGGCATAGGAGCAAACGTAGACTAATAAATGGGGACGGTACAGCAATATCCTGGCTCACGGGAAATATGGATGCTAACGACAAAGCAAGATACAATGAAATTTTTGGAAAAAGTTCAGACTAACGAGTATCAATTAATACATAACGTCGAACAGCAACTGACTTTAAACAAGAGACTACCAGAAGAATTTAACAAAGACATTAAAATCATACATTCAAACAACTTAAAACTAACTAACTACTTTAAACTTGTAGCAAACGAATCTAACACAATAGAATTAAATCAACATTATTCATTTTTATTTACCACTTTAATGCTAATATATAATAAAGTAAACGATCTAGATACCAGATATCCGACATTCCAGTATTAACTTATAAAGAACTAGATAGCTTAATAAGAGATTCCAAAGTATCCCGAATCTCTAATGAACCAGAAATCTTATGGCACCTCAGTACCCTACATTGCTCGATTCAAGACGAATTCATCTCCTACTTTATTCAAGTTCCCCTACGATCCCCAACTTACGAAAACTTGTTCCTCTTATCATACTCCTTTTATAAAAAACGAAGAAATCATTACCACGAACGAACATCCTTCCTTCTTATATAGGTATGGCGAAGTTCTCACAGGCGATTGTGTATTGATAAGTAATAATTACTATTGCAAAAATACATCTTTAATTGAAAACATATGTATTAAGCAGCTATTAGAAGATAAAATATTAAAGAATTGTTACTCTCTAATAATAAAAGTAGAACCTTTTGTAAAATATATAGCAATTATAAACCAATACTTAATTTACAATATAAGTAAAATTATTATAATTGTCAAAATAAGAATATTATTCTATATCTGAAGCTTACTACTTTACTATCACTTAACAGCTCAGAAAAGTTATTAAGTTTTATTCAACCATATTTTTACTAGGAGAGTTATATATTAATTCCATCAGAAATACCTAAACATAAATACCATACCAATTTCACATTTCAGCAAATACATGAGGCCAACATTAATATCAAACCCTTAGAAGAAATAGAGGACCTCCCCCTTGATGAACATAATTCGATATATTTTATGATAATACTAATTACTATAATTCTTTCTGTGTATTTAATATGCCAAACCAAATACTGTCAATTAAAAAGACGCAGGAACCTGGATTCACCGGAAGCAGAACCAGCCCAAGAGTCTAGCCTCGCTGGAAGACCACAGCCTTACCCAAGACTACCTATTTAAGGGCTGGGGACAGCCCTAAACTAAAGGAGGAAGCAGTTACGACAGCCATTACCGAGCATTTGATACATTGCTTACACTACATAATAATTGCATAAATACTCCCAACTTTCATTATTGTTGTCTTTTTAATACTTTCTGAGCTGTCATACTGTATATCTGTGTTTTTAATAAAATTAATTTTTTTTAAAAAGTGATTTGTGTTTTCAAATACTATAACTAATGACTAGCGATTGAAAGATGTTGCGAAATTCACCCAATAGAAGATGTCCTACAAAAGATAAGGACGGGGATGGCCGAGAGGCGAGAGGCGAAAGAAGCATGACGGAGAAGGGGTGGGTGGAAGAAGGGCTTCGGCAAGAAGATGATGATTTTGTGATAGATGATGCGTAGCTCTTGGAGTTTAGACAATAGGAGTTCCTGGGACATGGCGCCTCGGAATTTCGCAGCCTGGAAATAGGGGTCCATCTGAGTGAGGAAGGCGGTGATTTCGTCCTCAACTAGACGTTGAAGGCCAAGGGCGTACTGGGGCGAAACTTGGTTGCCCTTCCATCTCATCAAGAGCTCGTTTAAATGTTCCTGCAGGATTTGGGTAGCGTCCTTGACCAATCGTACAATGACAAGGGGATGGACGCGGGAAGAGTCATTTTCTTCCGGGGCATGGTGAAGCGAGGGTGTATACAAGCAAACATTGGATACACTATTCTGTCCGGAAGACCCAATGTACGCTCTAGGTGGACCCTGAAGCGGTAATAAAGGCCTACAAACAAAATGCAAACCATAATTCAGAAAATGGGTAGATGTCAAAAAAGATAACTGATAAAGGGCGAATAAAACTTAGTCTAACCTTGGGCG
>JAAEAF010009912.1:0-12899 GCA_011037195.1 Triatoma infestans
AGAGGTGGTGGGAGGACTATAGAGGTGGTGGGAGCACTATAGAGGTGGTGGGAGGACTATAGAGGTGGTGGGAGGACTATAGAGGTGTTGGGAGGTCTATAGAGGTGGTGGGAGGACTATAGAGGTGGTGGGAGCACTATAGAGGTGGTGGGAGGACTATAGAGGTGGTGGGAGGACTATAGAGGTGTTGGGAGGTCTATAGAGGTGGTGGGAGGACTATAGAGGTGGTGGGAGCACTATAGAGGTGGTGGGAGGACTATAGAGGTGGTGGGAGGACTATAGAGGTGTTGGGAGGTCTATAGAGGTGGTGGGAGGACTATAGAGGTGGTGGGAGCACTATAGAGGTGGTGGGAGCACTATAGAGGTGGTGGGAGGACTATAGAGGTGTTGGGAGAACGGCAGAGGTGGTGGGAGGACTACAGAGGTGGTGGGAGAACTATAGAGTTGGTGGGAGAACTATAGAAGTGGTGGGAGGACTATAGAGGTGGTGGGAGCACTATAGAGGTGGTGGGAGGACAAGTATATTGCAAGCGCCAATAATATTGAACAAACCCAACATTTGAAATTTATTGTCGCACATTCCTCGCAAATCCCTCAACAACAGATTTTCTACAAAAATGCTACAACTAAAAGAAATAGGTCTATAACTGAGCAGTTATGATTCTAAGTTCATAGGAAATTGTTGTAGTCGTTCTAAAAAAACTTACAAATTTATTCGTAAAGCTGCACTTTCGAGTTTTTTCAAATTTGGAACTCTTCTGCAAAAAGTAATATTAGGTGGGGGGTAGAATCATACATTATACTGTTGTCATACTTTAGGGGAAAGCTTAATACAACTGTAAATCTTACAAATACATCTATTTTCCCGGGAAGATGTTTCAAATAAAAGTGATAGGTATTTACATACGTAGATAGTAATCGTTGGAGCCGTTATCGAGAAATTAGTGGAAAAAAAAAAATCTGGTGAGTGAAACACTCACACAACTTTCTCTTACTCCAGTTCTCAAAATTAATATTGACACTTTTATATCAGAGACATTTTCCGTGGTACCCTGCTTCACGGAAAGCCATCTATTTATATCTAATTAATTTTCTTTGGATGATAGAATTGTATAATCAACTATGATAGCACTTTAGAGAAAAAAACATAACCCCACCCCTCCTCTAAAAGTACCCTTAAATGAATTTTCCCAGAGAAATGTTTAAACAAAAAGTTGTATATCCTTGTATGTTTAGTTTATATAAGAAGTTTCAAGAAAATCGTCGGAGCCATTATTGAGAAAATCGCGAAATATTGAAAAATTATTTGGTAAAGTGGTAAACGCGCACTTCCGGTTATCCAATTTATTTTCAAACTCGGAATTTCGACAACATATTCAATTCTAATTAACATTATTTAGATGACAGAATTGTCTAATAAACTCAAATAGCACTATAGATGAAAACCAAACCCCGACCCATCCCCCATAACTTCCCTTAAATGAATTTTTCCAGAGAAATGTTTCAAATAAAAGTTGTAGCGCTTCCATTGTATTGTAGTTGATTATAACAAGTTTAAAGAAAATCGTCGGGCCATTTTTTGAAAAAACGCAAAAAAGTAAAAATAAAAAAAAACTGGTAAGTGCTACTTCCGGTTGAGGAATTTTTGACAGATTGACCCACTGTCAGATGCCATAGTGATACCTAAAGGAATATCAAGTTTCAACTTTCTACGGTTTTCGTTTTTGAGCTATGCTGTTCACATACACATACAGACCATTTGCTAAAAACCACTTTTTTGGACTCAGGGAACCTCAAAATGGATATTTCCGGTGAAAACTCGATATCGAAAACTTGGCACGTTCGCAATGCTTCCCTCTTACTGTCTGTCAGATGAGCTCTATTTTTGATAAATAAACTACATAACGACATTAATATATATAAAACAGCAGACAAAATGTTTCTAATTATATGCTGATAAAATATAAATGAAATATACTGATACTTCAAAGAAAGGGTAAAAAACGAATAAATAAATTAATAAAATACAATCCAATAATAAATATACAAAGAATAATAAGGAAATAATGACACTGATAAATAGAAGTAAATATAAAATATTTGCCAAAGAAACGCCCTCTAGTGGAAATAAAAAGAACTGCCTCACTAGAAAACGTCTATAGTTGTAAGTCATTTCCATATACGCGATTAACGACTTCCACTCCTAGCCGTTTAATAGACTTTATTGCTTGATTAAATTCTAACTGAAGTCTGCCAAAACATGTGACCTTGAATTCGGACAAAACAAATGGAAGTAGGTGAAATTAATACAATCACATTCAATAAAGTCCCCCCCCCCAATTTTCGGTTGATCGATTTTGCCCGAAACATTCGGATCAAAACGGAATACCATGTTTAAGCTTCCTGCAATTTTTCGTTTTTGAGATATAGTACAAGAGAATAGTGAGGTTCAGTCTTTAAAAGACAAAACACACCTACAATTTTGCCAACGTTTCGACAAATATAATTGCCTTTTTCAAGGCCTAAAAAAAAAAATATATATGTATAACAATATTCAACACGTGACACTTAACACTGGACAATTGGATAAGACCTAACCCCAGTATTCACTTGTACCATATTAAAAACGGTCAAGAAGAATATTCCATATATTCTGCTGAGTTCTGAGACATTTTGTTAACATACACATACAGATCATTCGCTAAAAACATTTTTTTCGAACTCAGGGGACCTCAAAACATGTATTTCCGATGAAAACTCAATTTGGAAAATCTGGCACGAACCAAGTACCTTGCCCCCACCACCCACCCCCGTCACACAGCAGTAAGAGAAAGTAATATAAATGAAAAGAAATAGTTGTTGGTTCATGTTGTCCATTTAACAGGTGGTGGGTAAATTTAATCTTGTTGATATACATAGATAAATATATTGATCTGAGATTGGTTTATTTGCAAAGTGCCGTGCAACTTGCGTAATAACCAACTAGATTTACTACATGAACACACTTCAACATGGCCCGCATCTGAATTACCTTCTCTTTACATCATGTATTCAATATGTGTTTAGTTTACTGTTTTGCTGATACATAACAAGCGTTGCCTAATTAAGGCCTGAATATGACTGGAACCAAGCATGGGTCCTGTTTGGGACCGGTTACATTTCATCTATACACTGCCTAAATATTTCAAGTTTTAAACATAGCTCTCTTTTCTAAAGTTAATAAATAAATCTAGGGTGCCACATACATGACATTCTCTTACAGAAGTTAACACAATTAACATTGACAACCAGGGTTGCCAGGTGAAAAATGTAAATATATATGATTAAGATTTCAAAAATTTACCACATTTTTTTGAAAACTTTATTAAATAAAACCCCAACTTAAATCTTTCAAAATTTGTTAATTTATAACAAAAATAAATGCACATACAGCTTCGGCCATAAAATATTAAACGTCAGTGTTATCTAATTGTCAGTTGGTATATCACCCTTTATGGAATTCGTAACCTAAATTATTAGTTTTGTCATTTTTGACACTTTGGCTAGAGCGGAACCGGTGGAATGCGTTGGCGCAAGCTATGCGTGCACCATAAACGAGACTCCTAATCAACCAATCAGCATTCACTACTTGTTCACTGATGATTGTGTGTGGCGCGAGATGAGCGTGCTAATACGAATTGTTATCATCGCATTGATCGGATAAATATATCATATATCAATAAGGACAAAATACATCAGGGAGATATATTAGATCTGGCAACCCTATATGACAACTCTTCTTATAAAAAGGTCAGGCAATGCCTGTATCAACAAGGTTTAGCATCTAATATCACAGATGGTATATAAAAGGATGCCAATTATAAAATGCACCACACACTCGTCTTGGAAAGTGCGGCAAATAGAGAAAAAAATAAACAAATATTACCTACTAGTAGCTACATGAGCCCAGTGGGGGGTTGGATAACGTAGGGCTTGGTCCCTCCCCACACACACACAATACCCTACTTTTTAATTTTCAAGGATTCCTAAATATGTGTGATCAATTATTGTTTTTAAGCTACAGAAATAAGACATTTTGAAACCAACTTTCTTATTTTAAATTAGATCACATTTTTTTAAACAAAATCCTAAAGTAGATTATTTACTTTCTATTACTTTTACTAAAATTATGAATGTTGAATTCTCACAGGAAATACATGTTGGTCAGGTACCCCCAGAGTATGAATAATTGTTTTAAGCGTTTCGTATCTCTCTCTCTCCTCTCATTTAACTCCTATATCTGTTTCATATTAAATATTAGGGAACATATTACACCACCATTATCTTACTCTAAACTGGCTTAATGTTGATTACCGTAGAAAATATTTTATGGGCAATTTCATATAAAATTTGTTTAGGAATACAGACTCCAAAATACTTACTTGACATGTTCACAATAGAATCTGCACTTCACTTTAAGGACCAAGGACAGTCGGACTCCCAGACTGTACAAACAACCATATGGGACAGTAACCTACTAAAACTTATACCGTTACTGCTAGTAGACTTTGGAACCACTTACCTACTCAACTTGACAAGCAAGAAAACACTACAAATTTATTTGTACACCATAAAGGAGTTTTTTAAGTTTGTATATGAAAGTTATTTTTTGTTTTATATCATTATATTATTAATAATTATATTATTACTATTATTATTATTGTAAAACGGCTGTTGAGGTTCGGTCACAAAAAAACAAACAATACTTTTTCAAATTTTCACCGAAGTTTTGGCAATTTATTGCCTTCTTCAGGGTAAATTTATTATTATTATTTATTTATTTGTTTTTGGACAAGTGTTCCATACAAAGAGTTGGTTGGTACAAAAAATTCCAACATAAATTATATAAATAAAAACAAACTGAAATTTACCTATATCAATTTACATAAATTTAGAATATAAAAAATATTTTTAAAGACATACAGAAAGAATATTTATTAAAAAATTTATTAGAAAATTGTTTTCTAATGCTCACAATGTTTTGAACAAAAAAAAAAAAATATATATAAAGGGAAAATAAAACTAAAAACTAAGATTATAAAATTGATTAACAAAACTAAAGACTTGATTATAAAATTAAGAACCTTCCACCCAGAGAGCTACTTATAAATAAAAATATATTGCGCATCTTTTCATAATCCATATTGTAAAACAAGTTTTCCATAGCAAGCAATTCGGAACAATTTCCTGCAACGTCTAATATATTTTGCTAAATATTTGGTACGAAAATCACTATACTGCAAACAATGAAAAAGGAAATGACAAACGCTATCTTTTTCATTCAGTGCACATACTGTACATACTTTATCGGGACAAAACCTATACCGCCTGCCATTATGGTATAGGGAAGGACATTTTTTTTATTACATAACCTAATTTTGCTTATATGGCACTTAATAAGTAAGTAGTCTTCCCCGAATTTCAAAGAGCTACAATGACAATAATGCATATTGAATGAAGAATTTATTACAGCATCTATATCCTTACTGATCAGCCAACCTTCGAATGATTTTATCATTTTCTTCAGGGTAAATTAAAAAAAATAAAATAAAAAAAATTTTTACCCTGAAGTAGGCCATAAATTTGCCGAAACGTCAGTAAAATTTGAAAAAAGTTTTTTTTTTTTTTTTTTTGTGACCGAACCTCAACATCCATTTTACATCAAATACAGGGGTCGTAAGGTACATCCAAAGGTAGTATTATTACTGTTTATACAATTTCAATATCTGTAAAATATTCATTGTCAGTATTCTATACATAATTATTAATGTATTATAACGATTTAATTAATTATTATTCATTATTATTATTAATGATATTATAACGGTTTTTGATTGAATAAGAAGAAAAGTACTATTTTATTAAAATTTTACTCCTCATTAAATACAGATCTTGCTCGAACTGGCCCCCACCATTAGAGAGGCATATTTCTTTGGCCGTAAGGCACAATTGGCAGGGAAGAGCATGTGCATGCATCTCTAATGGTGGAGGCCAGTTCGAGCAAGATTTGTAATTAATGAGGAGTAAAATTTATAATAAAATAGTACTTTTCTTCTTATTCAATCAAAAAACCGTTATAATATCATGTGAAATTTCTTATAGAACCATGTTTTCATTCATAACTTGTAAAATATCGCTCACAGAAAAAAAAAAAAACCGTTCAAGTAAGATTTTCTTATAAAAAATAGAGGAATCTATTTCTTAAATAAAAACCACACCTCTCCATTTGAAAAAAATGAAGTTGGTGCCTGTATCTCGCTTCTGGAAGCACCAAAACAAATTTGCAAATTAAATTTGGTTTTCTAACAAAAAAACTACGGGGCACCTATTTTTTAGTTTTTTTCTAGCTATCTTAGTTTCCGAGAAAAAGTCGTTATCCATATACCTTGGGACACCCTATATATATATGTGTGTGTCAACAAAATTTCATAAAAATGAAAAGTCCGTAGTAAATTGAAACTTGATATTCCGTCTAGGTACTACCACCACACCATCCAGCACCAACGTTTCGGACAAAATTCATCAACCGGAAATTGCGACTTCACTGAATTTTTTTTTTCTCCAGCTTTTCGAGATTTTGTCGAAAACGGCTCCAACAATTTTCTTGAAACTTCGTATACTAACTATCTAAATACGTAAATACCTATAACTTTTATTTGCAACATTTTCTTTAAAAAAATTGATTTTACCTCTGTAATACCATTTTAGTAGAACGTATGGTTCTGCAACTTTCATAATATTAATATACATGACAATCATTAATAGAATTCGAAGAAAATCGGTTAACAGGAAATGCACCTTAAAGAATAGTGTTTGAATTTTTTTGGAACTTCCTGGAAAACTATTATAAAGATTTGCCTTTATACCTAGAATACTAACTGCACAGACATAAATGCGTCGCTTTTATTTGTAACATTTTCTTACATAAATTGTTTTTTGGTGGTGTTGAGGAATCTGAAACGTTAAAATTCAAATGTGTGCCAATATTAGTGACGCTCTCTAGAATCTGAATTCTAGTGCCTCAGTTGCATTCGTCTCCCACCAACTCTATATTTATATTAAGACTAATGAGCAACCCTCACGCGTTGGTCTAGTGGCTAGCGCACTCGCCCTTTCGTGCGAGAATTCAGGGTTCAATTCCCGTGAGGGCAAAGTCGGTATTGACCCAGCATCGTGTGATAAAAAGTGGGAAGCTACAGTTAGTAGCGAGCGCTCTAGGTAGCGAAGGCCGGAACTAAACGGCGTGGGAACTGCGCCGTCTGCAAGCCTTGGCCCTTCATAAGCTGATGCGCCAAAAGTTTTTTTTTTTTCTAATGAGCAAAATTTGAAATTTAAATAAAAGTTGTCATTTTATATATAACTGTATTAAGATGCCTCGTAACAGGGTAGCTGTTATGTGCAGCCACTGGGGCATTACGACCCCCAGAGTTTCTGAGAACAGTATATCGTATACACTCACAAGAACACTGCACCATATATCTCTACTTTGACACGGACACATCTACAGAACACACTCTAGGGCTGCCTTTCCTGGAGCTTTCGAAAGGGGAAGCAGGTCTAGAGGTGCTCCAAGGAGGCAGCCGCCCCTCCGCTAAACTCGGGAGCTGTGGGCATATTACCCGCACTTCTTAAAAAAAATAATGATCACGAAACCTAGAAGCTAATGAAGCCGGATTGATTCAAAGGCAACGACTCTGAACTGTCTTAAGGATTTTAATTTTGGATACTGGAATGTTCTTACATTATTTAGACCTGGAGCACTTCCAAGTGCTGTTAACTGAGCTGGACAAGTATAGGATTGACTTAGCAGCCATCCAAAAGATCAGGTAGTCAGGGACAAAAGAAGAACCGAAAGAAGAATCTATATAATAGCTGGCACGACAACTGCACACATTTGGAACTGGCTTTGTCATAAACAAACAACTGAGAGACTTTGTACTTAACTTCAAAGCAATTAGCCCTAAATTCTGCTACTTGCGTCTAAAAGGAAAAGTTGCCGTCAATTATAGTTTATTTAGCTGCTACTGACCCATTGAAATGTCGGAGAATAGTGAGAAAGATGAGTTCTATGAACGCCTAGAGAAAACGTTGGATGAGTGTCCCGGACACGATATAAAAAAACACGCTTGGTGATTTTATGCAAAAGGCAATCTACTATCCAACTATAGGGGGACATAGCTTGCATGAACAATCAAACGACAATGGACAAAGGCTTATTAATCTTACTGCTTCAAACGATGTGGTCATCGTTCATTCAGCCACCTGGAGATCACAGCTGTACCCAGAATCAGATTGACCACCTGCTGATAATTGCTACGCATAGATCAAACTTCATAGATGTTTGGGTATATCGAGGGACATATGTGGATTCGGACCACTATCTAAGTATAGGCCAGAATAAGAGCGAGATTTTGCCTTTCTGAATCACTTCGTTTATCAATTCCACTCTACTTGCCTAAAAAAGTGGGCAGTCGAAAATTATATGGTGCCACGTTTGGGCAATCAAGCTATTGCAATACAGGGCTGTTCATTATTTTAAATCTAAATAAATATGATTTATTTTTCTTGTGACCGGTAAATGCCATTAGAAAGGTGCAAGTCGATCTTGGTCCTCAAAGCAACTGTTGGGAAGAAACTTTTAGTTACTCCGCTTTTGCAAGTATTTTACTACTCACTTTCCCACGTTTCTTGAATTTTCTTTGCAGCCTCACTCTTCATACAAATAAGAGGTACCTTTGAAAAACTGATGGTCAGGGCAGGATCTAAAGCCGCTTCTTTAGCTAAACTATATGCTGCGTCATTACCTTCATTGCCGGCATGGGCCTTCACCCATTCCAGATTTATTACCCAGTCCAACTCCATTCTCAAACGTCTTAATTTCAATCTAATCAAATCAGCCATGAAGTTATGATTTCTACGATTATTAACATAGCCAGAGACACCTCGCTATCTATTTAACTCGAAGTCCTTGTCTCTAGAAGCTATCATCTCTATCCATTCAATTGCGTTAAGGATGGCTAGGAGTTCGGCTTGGTTGTCTGAGCACCAAAAGCAAGTTTCAATTTTTTTCTGTATACACAGGTACATTTTCACTTTCTCTAAATATAACTAAACTTCTTCTCCAACCTGATCTCCAATTTTACTACCATCCGTGTATATAATTATCCGGGTAATATAATTTATTCCTTTCTTCTCTCAAACCAATTGCTGTAGATGGGTAAGACAATTTTTCCACAGTATCTGAGGAATCTATGCTATAATGTGTAAAAATATATTTGATTTTAAACAAGCTAAAAAAATTAGTTGGCTGGGGCCAAAGAATAAAATTTTTATTTTTTTTATTTTGGGTGTCCTTCTTCAGGAACTACAAAACAAAAATATGGATATAAAGAAAATTGTAAGATAAAGTTGAAACATATAACAATTAAACAATATTAAAAAGATATGATACCTGTTAAAGAAGAATGGAGAGGTTATTGTTAGGTTGTAGAGTAAACAACCTATTAAATGTTGGACGAGGTTATTGTTAGGTTGTAGAGTAAACAACCAAACTTTCTTTGCTCGTGAAGAAAACAGAGACGGAAAATTTTTCCAAGTTGGGAAGTATGAAGTCTGGTAGAAATGAAAAACAAATCAATTAGTAATTATAAGAGAAATAAATGAATATAAATAAACTAGAAAATGAGTGGAAAGTATTGCTTTCCTCACTCAGCAACTCCATTTCATTCTTAGTGAAATATGTTGTCGACCTCTTTCTGATTGTCAATCCAAACAATATTCCCTTAAAACTAGACACCTTTAATTCTTACCATTCACGCATACAGTTTACTCTAGAAACAGAACAAAACAACCGACTTTCTTTCCTAGACACTCTAATAATACGACAACCAGACCAAACATTCACATACAATTGGTACACCAAACCTACATACTCCGGCAGACTGCTACATTTTCTTTCAAAATCAGCCTTTACATCATAACATTAATTCCATCAAAAACTTATATACCCAAGCCATTAACTTGTCTGCACCTCCATTCCAGAACGACAATATCAACAAAATACACAACATTCTACTACAAAATCATCCAAATCACCTCATCCTCAAAACATTCCGTAAACTAAAAAAAAAAAACAATCCTTTAAAAACCACATGCCATTCCATGCCCGAGCCATCTATATTCCGTTCTTTCATCTACAGAAATACCATTTTTATTCACAATCTCAAATCTGGCCTCTACTCCTCCAACAAACTCAGCAAACTGTTCTCTAAACTCAAAGACCCCCATTGAAACTTATGACAAAATGAACTCTGTTTACAAGCATACTTTGCACTGCACCAAACGGTAACGCATGTTACATTGGTGAATCGAAACAACACCTACGAAAGAGACTTAGACAACATGTACTAGATCATAGCTAACAAAAAAATTGACATTACAGCCCTCACAGTACATGCACTCACCCTTGCCCACTCCTTTGATTTCCGTAATGCTTCTGTCCTAACCACCCATTCCAACCACCTGAAGCGACTTCTTTCTGAATCCATCCACATTAACCTCAACCCTAACTCTATCAACTACAAAAAAGACAAGGACGTCATTACCTCTTCTTACAACAACATTTTCCGCTTCCTCAAAAAAAAAAAAAAAGCCCCCCACACACACATACCGACTTTCTACACTTTCCACTCATTTTCTAGTTTATTTATATTCATTTATTTCTCTTATAATTACTAATTGATTTGTTTTTCATTTCTACCACTCTTCATACTTCCCAATTTGGAAAAATTTCCCCTTTCTGTTTTGCTTTGCAAGCATACCTTACTCTACAACCAAACAATAACCTCCTCCAACATTTAACACTCCATTCTTCCTTAACAGATATCATATCTCTCTAATATTGTTTAATTGTTATACGAGTATGTTTTAATTTTATCATACAATTTTCTTTATATCCATATTTTTTGTTTTGTAGTTCCTAAGGAAGGACACCAAAGATGTCCGAAACGTCGAATAAACATTTAAAAAAATAAAAAGTTTCTTTTTTGGCCCCAGCCAACTAATTTTTTGCTTGTTTGTGTTATTAATGTTTTCTTTTGAGAATTAATTAATTGATTAAGAGTAAAGTTAGAAATTAACCGGTTAAAAATAAAAAGTTTCTTCTTTGGCCCCAGTCAACTAATTTTTTAGCTTGTTTAATTAACAGCGGCCAAATATAAATATTGTTTACATTGATTGCATTTGTATTGATACATTGATTACATTTGATTTTACTTTAGTCGCAAAATAAAAACCCACTTTTTACTTTCTCTTACTCCTAGTAAGAGGAAGATGTAATCGGTGTCAAATTTTCGATATCGAGTTTTCACGGAAATATCCGTTTTGAGGTCCCCTGAGTCCAAAAAAGTGGTTTTTAGCAAATGGTCTGTGTGTGTCTGTGTGTATGTGAACAGCATAGCCCAAAAACGAAAAACCGTAGAAAACTGAAACTTAATATTCCGTTTAGGTATCACCATGCGATCTGACTGTGCGTTATCTGTCAAAATTCCTCAACCGGAAGTACACTTTACTAGTTAACTTTTTTACTTTTTTGCGTTTTTCTCAAAAATGGCTCCAAGGATTTTCTTTAAACTTGACACATCAACTACACATACAGGCGCTACACTTTTATATTAAAAATTTCTCTGGGAAAATTGATTTAAGGCCTCTGAGGGAAGGGTGGGTTTAGGTTATCCTCTAATGTGCTATTTCAGGTTATTACACAATTCGGTCATTAAATAATGTTAATTAGAATTAAATATGTTGCTGAAATTCCGAGTTTGAGAAAAGTCGGAAAACCGGAAGTGCTTTTGTTTTAACACTTTACTAAATATGATTTTTTCACTTTTTCGCGATTTTCTCAAAAATTGCCCCGACCATTTTCTTGAAACTACACATATAAACTAAACATTCAAAGATCTACAACTTTTATATAAAACGTTTCTCTGGGAAAATTCATTTAAGGGCACTTTTAGGAGAGGGGTAGGGTTACAGCTTCCTCTAAAGTGGTATTATACTTGATTATACAACTCTATCATCCAAATGAAATTAATTAGAAAAATAAATAGTTGGCCAAAATTCCGGGTGTGAAGAAAATCAGTAAACCGGATGTGCGCTTTTACTGAATAGTTTTTTTCAGTTTTCGATAATTTCATTAAATTTGGGTACACTAACTATAAAATTTGTCAATTATAATTTTGAGACTGGAGTAGAGAAAGTTGTGTGAGTGTTTCACACCAGATTTTTTTCCATTATTATGAGATCTACTGGTTTTGTACGTGCTATTAATATTGCAGCATGAATGATATCGTCCGAAAGCCCTTGATGATTCTTAGAGCAATTTTTCCTTTGTCCGCTCCGAAGTTTACGCAAATTATATTGCTTATTAATCGCTGAATAACAGATTGGGGCAGCATATGTTAATAATAGTAAAGTTGCTACTTTATATATTATATCCACTTCTACACTCTGATTGGCTGATTATTTATAACTAATTACTTCTTTGAATAAACTGTTTGAAATTTTTTTACTAAATTTTCCTTGGTTAGGTATTTTATAAATAATCCAATTGTGCAATAGCAAATTTTTACCAACAAAAAAAAAAATGCAAAAAATCTAGTTTTATTTTATAATAATTAAAATAATATTTACTGTTTCATATAATTAATGTAAACTATATAGAAAAAAATCTGGTGTGAAACACTCACACAACTTTCTCTTACTCTGTTCTCAAAATTATAATTGACAAATTTTATAGTTTGTGTACCAAATTTAATGAAATTCGTCGAAAACTGAAAAAACTGTTCAGTAAAAGCGCACTT
>JAAEAF010009913.1:0-33453 GCA_011037195.1 Triatoma infestans
CTTGTTTTGATGGTCAATATAATGGGAACCGAATCATTAAGATTCGTGAGAATCCGAAGAACCTAGTTACTCGCTACCTAGGCCAGAGACTAGGGAGGGAGATTGTATATATACGAGGATCGTATATATATATATATACTTCTTCTCTGGCTCTACAATCCTTGAAGGATCTTGGCCTCCTCAATCACAACTGTCCCACTCCGCCCTGTCGTGGGCCAATCTACGCCATCTCTTAACTCCCATCTCTCTCAAATCCCGCTCCACTTCTTCCAACCATCGCGACGTTGGTCTTCCTCTTCTTCTCTGTCCTCCTGGGTGTCCGGCACATATCTTCTTAGGGATCCTGTCCTCCTCCATCCTCTCCACGTGCCAAATCCACTTAAGCCTTTTTTTCTTTATAAATCCAACCAAATCCTGGTCTTTGTACAGGTCTCGTAATTCCTGGTTGGTCCTTATTCTCCAATCCTCCCCATCTTTAAAGGGTCCATATACTTTTCTCAGTATTTTCTTTTCCCATATACTGAGAAGGCGCTCATCACTTCTCGTTAGGGACCATGTTTCACTGCCGTAACTCACCACAGGCCTAATTGCTGTTTTGTAAATATATATATATATATATAAACAGGCGAGCATAGTGTGTACAAGATATATCTTCCACACCAGTCAGCAAACATCAATTTACTTACTTTCTAATTACTCGGCCAGACAGTCTCTCTCTTTATTATTCTCTCGCTGCTTTATCTCTTCCTGAATTCATTCTCACTTCTTCTCCCATCTACCAGAGGGAGAGAATTTGAGAGAATGAATTTAGGAATGAGAATAAATAAACTAGATGATGTTCTACTTTAAAAGTGATTTTCAAGAAAATGTCAAGCATTGATTTTTTTGTTTTTTGTTTTTTTGCAAATCATGGAATAATGGAGAAATAAAACAATTTAAATTATAAATATACACTAATATTTTAAACCAACAAATAAAATAAAATATTTGATTATAAATTGTACTTATAATTGTTATGTAAGGAGAGAATTGGATCTAAGAGATGAAATAAACTGGAGTATTGCTGAATACTGTATGATGATAAAGTAACACAAACTGCCAAGATATTATACGTAAATAGAAATTAGTTAGCGAGAGATTTAGCCTGAGTGAAGAGAACGGAAGTAGTTGGTTGCTGACTTGTTGTTAACTGTTGTATAAACTGTTCCACAGACTGTCCATTTGTAGGGCTAGCATGGCTGTATATATACGGAGTCTCCCACTCTTGTCTGGCCTAAGTAGCGAGTGAGATTCCCAATTTTGTGTTTCTCTCTGCTTAGGATACCTCTCTTCGGGTCCTATTACATCATCCACACCAGTATAATGGGTATGAGAAGGGGAGAATTTGGTTTAAGAAATGAGTGAACTGGTAATAATGCTAAACATTGTATAATGAAGAAGTACCACAAACTGCCAGGATTTACACATATAAGAGAGATTAAATAGCAAGAGATTTAGAGTGAGTGAAGAGAAGGGTAGTAGTTGGTTGCTGATTCGACGTTAACTGTTCTAAAACTGTCCCCTTGTAGGGCTATCTTTGCTGTTTATATAGGGAGTCTCCCACTGTAGTCTGGCATAAGTAGCGAGTGAGATTCTCAATTTTGTACTTCTTTCTCTGCTTTGGATTGCTCTCTTCGAATCCTATTACATACATTGTATACGCTGTAATATTATTATAATACAAGTCCAATTAAAAAAAAGAAGATCAAACAATAATTAATTGAAACATATAATATGATTTTTGTAATAATAACAGTTAGAATTCGAAATTGGTTACACACCGATAAAAAGATAACCTCCCAAAAATAAAAGATCAAATAATAATTGATTCAGACACACATGATTTTGGACAATATTGAAATAGTAAAATATAGTTAATCTTTTCGACTGTCCTGTGAACGCTCGGCACTCTTTCGGGATTGAAATATTCCATTCACTCCCACTCTATAAGATAAAAGTGTCGTTACATTACGTTCAGATTACTATCCTCCCATAAAACATTTTAAATTATAAAAATAGGATTATTTTGGCCATATTGTCAAAAATTTGGTGGAAGGTATTGTATTGTATTTCCAGGTTGAAGGAAAGAAGGTGATAGGTTTTTTATGGTGCACTGCGACCAAAAGAGGATTGTCGCAGTGCACCATAAAACTTCTATGTGTCACTTAATACACTACTTCTATGAAACATAAGATCTATGTGAAATCTCAGAATCTCTGGAGGTTCTAAGAAGGGTATGTCTTCATGTAACATTTGGTAAGAGCCCAAGTTTCCAAATCTTCTTTGGATGATAGTATAGCAGCAGTCCGTTAGGAGTTCTATTTGCAGTCTCCTCCATCTCCCCACAAGAGCTACCGTGTTCTAGGCTTAGTTTCTTCAGGTATCCTCTTGCATCGACAAATTCTCTGATTATAACCGCCCAGCTAGTTCTTAGCTTACCTCAGTTCTGGGAACGTTTTCTTGATAGCCTTTAAGAATGGAGTAGCGGATCAAATTTAAAGAAATTCGTTGGAGCTGTTATCAAAATAATTCAAAAAAAAAAAATTCAGAAACAAATTCTGTAAGTTACATTTCCAGTTAATCGATTCTTTTTTTCAAATTTGGAATTATGGAATATTATATAGTTATATAGAACTGTATACTGTATACTGAAATGGCACTTTAGAAGAAAGCCTAACGTTGCATTCCCACTTTATCCACCAGAAATCAATCTCTGTAAAATATTTCAAATAAAAGTAACAGGTCTTTATGTGTGCTTCTTTGCTAAGTGTCCACTTGTGTGACAAAATCTCGAAAGAAAGTCTCGAGATCACTCTCAGGAGGTTGTCCATTTGAGATCACTTTCGGTCTCGAGACAATTTTCTGCAGACTCGACAGTCTCGAGGCCAGGAACATTTCGTGTCCACTTGAGAATCAACTCGCAGCCAGTTGGGTGATTTGATCGCAGTTTGTTTATTTTTACTTTTCTTTCCTAATGGATTTGCGTATAAGATTGTGAAAAAGTGGAACGTGGAAAGAGTAGTTTTTTTAAATAATTGTTTTAAACAGTCTCCTGTACAATAGAGTTTGGTTACAAAATTATGTTCAGAGTAAATTGTTTGTTTACGTATTTTTTAAACTTAAAACTGTGAGAGTGAAATTGAACAGAAAACAATTTTTTTTTCTCAACTTTTGTTTTTTTTTTGTGTTTGTGTTTTATTTACAAAATAAACATCGAAATTCATAATAGTACGTTTTCTATTTTTTAACACCCACCTGCATTTGGCAAAATTTGGAATTAACTGAACATTATCACTTGAAATTACTTTATATATCTCTCAGATACTCTGCGCCTTTTCTTAACCCAATTTATATTCTCGCCTATTGGAAGGTTAAAAAAGAATTGACCAAAATAATAAAAAAAAAAAGAAATAAAAATATAGAATTCCGAAATAAAAATGAAAAATATACACAAGAATGAAATCAAGTCTCCGAGAGCTGAGAAAATCATCAAACACTGAGAGAATTCTGGAGACTGAGACACGAGAGCAGAAATGAACATGTATAGTTGTAGACTAGTCACGAGACTATTTTCTCACGAGTGGACACTTAGCCATTAGAGAAGGCTAATGCGAGAAAATCGCCAAAAAATAACATTCAGTGAATAACACTTCCAACACACTACATTAAACTTCCAACTTACAAAGAACTTAGTCTACATAATCAACCTAAAAGGGACCATTTAAAACAGATATTTCTTTCCATTATCAGGATACATGCAATCATATTTCCGGTAAAATATTCAAAAAACATCAAATTCAAATTTCAAGAAATTAATTATGTTTACACTGCTTTTTTTTTATATATATAAACTTATTTCTTTTTTAAGATTTATTTATTTTACTTTTGAAATCTTATCTAGAATATGCAGTTAATGCAAGTTAAGTATTTTTAAATGAATTAAAAACATTGTGTATATTGCGTGACTGTCTATATTAACTTTAATATAATTTTTAATTCGTTTTACCATATAAAGTGTGCATGTCATGATGTGTGTGTGTGGCAATATTGGATTAAAGTTTATGATTTCTCTTTTGATCTAATGCTTTATACAAAGATGTAAAGGGTGTATGAATGATATGTTGGGTAGGTTTCTGTCATTTATATCATGTAAACACACTTATAGACATAGTAACACACACACACACACATACACACACACATATGTATATATACTACGTATGTACGTTTATGTGTATTTTAACGGCATACATGTTGTAGTACTCTTTAGGGAGCTATTAATTTATTCTCACACACTAGCTACAGAAATGGTTCGTTCATATTTAAACAGTCTATACTGTGTTTATCCTAGTCAGTAAAAACAGTGTTTCTTATGATATTTACTTTTTAGTTTATTATTTATATATATATAAGTATATATAATATCTTTTCGTTATTTTAGGCTTGTTTATTACATGTTTATTACACAGCTTTGGTTAAAAAACATTCAGAGACTTCAGATTTCATTGAAGCTATATTTACTAAGCTGAACAATATAACCAAATAGTTTCTGAAAATTTATAATTAAAAAATAAATAAATATTTGATGTTTTTTTGTTTATGTAATCTTTTTTTGTTTTGTGTTTCTACTAATTATATTTTTGAATGTAAAGTTTTGATTGTTTTTCCGTCTATATTTCCAAGAGAACTTTTTTTTTATTTAATAAACTTTGTTTTTAATATTTCTTTCCAATTGGGATAAGGTCTCCAGACTGAGGAGACTTCAATATGTACATATATATGATGGAATCAGTAAGATCTTAAGGGGAAAAGTATTTTTTCAATGAAATGTCAGCAAAATCTTAAAAGTAAGGATATACAGTTTTCATTCTTTATTGTTATTATTATTATTACTAATTGCCCAAAGCGCGGGTACCTAAGACGATATCGCTTTCCCCACAGGAACAAAACAGCTTCTCCAAGTAGCCACCTCCCCAGCAGTCTAGCGATCTAGCTACAATATCTTAGGTTATTCTTAATTTCCAACTTCCCTATGTATGTCCTTGATAGTTTTGTCCTTCCAAATCTGTGGAATCTAGTATTGGCGAAACGGGGACACTGATCTAGATAAATGATTGGCCATCCAAGCGTGTAGCATATTTCAAATAATAATTTTCTTTATTATTTTTTCTTTTAGCTATAAAAGGAGGTGTTGGATTGTGTCAAATTTTCGACTTCTTTTATATATATATACAGGGTGACCAGAGTTATATGCTCCACCCACTTTTTTTTTAAACGGCGGGAAATTTCGAAAAAATAGAAAACACGTATTTAATCATTTTTAGTCTAGTTTATTTTCAGTGATTGAACCATTTTTTTATACCCCAATATCCCGAGATACAGCATCCAACTTTTTTTTTCAAATGGAACATTATATTTTTATAGTAATTGAGCCTCTAAAAAAATTTAAAAAAAAAAAATTTAAAATCGGTTAGGTTTTTCAAAAGTTATGGTAATTTAAAATATGAAAAACAAATTTCAGTTTAATGTCATTACCTTATTTTTTCTTTAAAGAAGCTCTTCAAACTGGGCACCATCAACGGATAGGCAAGCCAAAGCTCTGGACTCCCACGCTCTGTTTGTAGCAGCACTTAGGTGGCAAAGTCAACATCTAGGCAGGCTAGATATTCGACGTTCCAGATCTTCGACTGAAGCCACGGGATTAAGGTTACTGTACACTTTATTTTTTAGATATCCCCCCAAAAAATAGTCCATTGGAGTTAAGTCCGGAGGTCGAGGTGGCCATTGGATCGGACCATGAGTTCCTAACCACTTTTCGTGGAAATTTCTGTCCAGGTAACGTCGAACAACTCTCGCATTATGTGCCGGGCAACCATCTTGTTGAAAATACATATCTAGCCGACGTTTTAGAGGAACATCTTCAAGCAGAACTAGCAAAATGTCTCTTAAAAAAGTTAGATACCTTTCACCAGTTAAGTTCCCTCTGTAGAAGTATGGGCCGATTAGTTGGTTTCCTCAAACTCCACACCAAACGTTTGTAGAAAAAATAACCTGATGGCGTGTGGCGAAGGTAACTTGTGGATTTTCTTCTGCCCATATTCTAAAGTTCCAACGATTAAGAAGGCCATTGTTGGTAAACTTTTTTTGTCCATTTTTTGTGGGGATATCTAAAAAATAAAGCGTACAGTAACCTTAATCCCGTGGCTTCAGTCGAAGATATGGAACGTCGAATAACTCTAGCCTGCCTAGATGTTGACTTTGCCACCTAAGTGCTGCTACAAACAGAGCGTGGGAGTCCAGAGCTTTGGCTTGCCTATCCGTTGATGGTACCCAGTTTGAACAGCTTCTTTAAAAAAAACATAAGGTAATTTTGACATTAAACTGAAATTTGTTTTTCATATTTTAAATTATCATAACTTTTGAAAAACCTAACCGATTTAAATTTTTTTTTTTTTTAGGAGCTCAAGCACTATAAAAATATGCAAAAAAAAATATAATGTTCCATTTGAAAAAAAAAGTTGGATGCTGTATCTCGGGATATTGGGGTTTAAAAAAATGGATCAATCACTGAAAATAAACTAGACTAAAAATGATTAAATACGTGTTTTCTATTTTTTCGAAATTTCCCGCCGTTTAAAAAAAAAGTGGGTGGAGCATATAACTTTGGTCACCCTATATATATAAAACCCTGTAGCGCAACAGACTTTGAAGGGCAAAGGCTTGGCAGTAGGCGATTTGAATAGGGGGACGTGTGGTAAGCATGCTGCAGTTCCCTCGCCGTTAGTTCCGGCCTTCGCTACCTAGGGCGCTAATAACTGTAGCTTCCCCCCTTTCTTCACGATGGTAGGTCAACACTGACTTTGACCTCGAACCCTGAATTCTCGAACGAAAGGCGAGAGCGCTAGCCACTAGACCAATGCGTGAGGACCATATATATATATATATAATGTATAAATATCTCACAAATAAAAAATTGCATAAAACCTCGAAACATCTCAAAGTTAATATTACATCAGGGGCATTATTGATATGCTCAAAATCCTGCAACGGAAAACTGAACCTTTGCTGAAAGTATTTTTAATTTTTCGCGATTTTTCACAAAAATGATTTTCTGGGATTCTCTGGGATAACAGTAACATAAAGCTTACATCAAAATTACTACTTCATTTCAGTGTTGGATGATGTTAATATAGATTAGAATTCTAAATATAAACAAAATCGGCTAAATGAAAGTGCATGTTTACAGAATAGGTTTTTGAGATTTTTTTGGGGGGGATTTGAACTTGCAATGCTAACGGCGTACTTGTATAACTTTTATTTCAAACTTAAAAAAAAAAAAGGAATTGATTTTATATAGTTTTGCGGAAGTAGTAACGTTAATCTTCAAATATATGGAGTTGGTTTTTATATTATTGGCTCGCTCTTCCCATCCTTACTGCTTGGGTTTGTAGGTTGTTTACTCGTCCCCCCCTACCACCTCCAAATTTATATTAGCTAAATATATAAAATTTGAAGTTTAAAACAAAAATTGTCATTTTATTTATAATTATAATCTTCTTCTTTCGTGGCATTACGGTCCTCGAAGGACCTTGGCCTCCTCAACCACTCTCTCCCACTCCTCTCTCACCAAAGCAATTCTTCTCCATCTTCTTATGGCCCAAGCTCCTAATATCCTCTTCGGCGTCATCTAGCCATCATTTCCTCGGTCTTCCTTTCTTCCTTACCCCTCCTGGGTGCCCATCTAGCAATTTCTTAGGGACTGTAGTTTCCTCCATTCTCATAATGTGCCCCAACCATCTCAATCTCCCTCTTCTTATCCAACCCACCAAATCCTGCTCTTGATACAGTTCTCTTAATTCTTCATCTTTCCTTATTCTGTACCGATCTCCTTCTCTTATTGGGCCAAAGATTTATCGGAGTATTTTTCTCTCCCAGATGTTCAGCAATCGTTCTTCATCTTTTCTGAGCACCCATGTCTCGCTGGCGTATGTTACTGTTGGCCTCAATATGCTTCTGTATACTATCAACGTCGCCTCTCTCGCTAGCTCTCTAAATCTGAACACATTTTTCAGCGTCCATAAAATCCTGTTGGCTGCAGTTATTCTATCTTTTATGTCTATAATCACCTCATTTTTTTCAGTGAGAACGGCTCCCAAATATTTGAAAGATTTAACCCTTTCAAACTCGTAGGGCGTGCAAATATAATTATATTAACTGGAGTAAGAGAAAGATGTATGAATGTTTCACACCAAATTTTTTGTTTTGTTTTGTTTGTCTATATGTATGTATAATTTGTCATTTGTCATCTGACAAATTATATGACAAATGACATTTGCCTTTTCGCTTCTTCAGCGGACGAACTATTTCGTATGATAAAGAAACTTGTAGATCAAGCAGGAAATGCGGGGTTAAAAAAAAGTCCAAAAAAAAAAAAACTAATGTCAAATAGAACAGGAAAATGTTTTGCTATAAATGGAGAGAAAATGGACTGGGTAGAAAGTGCAGTGTACCTACGACAACTGATCTGTTTTAGAAATAAAACTACAGAGGAAATTAATAGGAAGATTTCAATCAGTTGGAAAAAGTATTGGTCCATGAAGCATATTTTTAAATCTTACTTGAATATGCGTATTAAGAGGAATGTGTAATGGGTTCAGATGTCTTGGAGAGGTGTGATGATGTGATGAATAGTTGGGAGTTAGTTAGAGATTTTAGAGAGTTGTTATTCGGAATATGAATTACGAATTTACGAAAATAGATATATGTATATTTTAACAATAATTTAAACGTTTGAAAAGATAAACTACAATTAATTTAGAATGATTTAAAGTGTAACTAGAATGCACCAACTATAATAATTGATAAATAATATATGTTTAAAGACCTTCTTAGATAGGGACGCGCTCCGATGTATGATTATGTCACTGGAGAATCTAGATGTTACGCTGATGAAATACTGAAGAATAATCCTCCCCATTTCCTGTAGGAGAGGGTTTCACTTATATTGCCATCAACACATTAAGTCTCACCTCAAACATCTCTTGCCGTTGTGTGATCCATAGGTCTTGAACCGGGTTGGCGGTTATCAAAGGACTTAGCCAGGGTGGTCGGTTCTTTGAGTGATTGGTTGGACCATTGTGAAAGCGGTGTCTGTGTCTTTGGCGGGCGGGTCCCTTTGACCGGCACTGTCCGCAGCTATTGTATTGAATAATAGCGTCTGGCTGGCACCACTAATTATAAAAATTATATATTTTCTGTTGTCACTCCTTCTTGTTATCACATTACAAATGTTTTTAATGCCTCTTTAATTCCCTGCTTCCTTTACGGGGCGCAGACTTGGTCCATGGCTAGAAGAAATGAGCAGCAGCTAAGAACCACGCAGAGATCCATGGAAAGAATTTTTCTGAATATTAAAAGAAAACATAAAATTCGAAATACTGAGATTCAGAAAAAGGCTAACTTCTTGAAAGTGGTGGAAATCGCAAAAAAATTCAAGTGGTGGTGGGCGGGACACGTGGCTTGAGCTAGAAACATATGGACCAGCAGCGCTACTGAATGGTGTCAATTTGATATGAAAAGGAATAGAGGCCGGCAGTATTTAAGATGGAGAGATGAAATTCAAAAATTCGTTGGATCTAACTGGACTTCAGTTCGAGAGACAAAACTAAGTGGAGAAGGTTGGGAGAGGCCGAAAAAAAAAATTGATTTAATTAGTTATTATTAAACAATATTTGATTATGTATTTAATTTATTTAGTTTATTTCATCTACTATCTAATAAATAAAAAAGAGGAGAAGATATTATTTTAATTTATTGTATGCTAATTTTTTTTTTTGGAATAAAGGCTTTATTTATTTATGTGTAATAAAGAAATAAAGCAATTAATATTTTAACTTTCTTTAGGTTTATTTTATATTCACTTATTACGTGAATAAATTAGGCTGAAATATTTTATGGAGAAACAAGATAGGTAAAAATTCTTTATAGAATCGTTTTTAATTGATGCTGGTATTTTTGCTATTTTAACCTTCAATATTTTATGTCAGTTTATGTCTCTGACGATGGATGAGAGATCCGAAACTGGTCAGAAGAACAAAAAGAAGCATCATGGTATGAGGTGGAAAACCCATATGTTATCCACCATTGCGGACCAAATCACATATTCAGTAATTTAAGTAAAGTAAAAATAACATCAGAAATAAAATAATTTTTATTTATTTAATTTTGATAATGGTTCTACAGTTTCTTCAATAAATTGTTTGTTTGTTACAATATATAATTTTAGGAGATAGGAGAACTTCTTCAATGCGGTGAGTCATCATGTAACATGTATAAATGTCAACTTCGTTTTGTCGCCGCCCAAGGAAGGGCCACTTCCCTCAACTTTTCTCTTCTATTCCAGTGCTCTGGTTATTTCTTTTTCCATCACCACAATTGGTTTTGTTGTATTGTGTGACTTCTTTCTTTCTTTGTTTTTTTTTTGGACTTCTCTTGTAAATAGTGAGATTTGGTCACATCTGTGGTTTGTTGCCTCAAGGTTCTTTACTTTTCACTACTTGTAGAGGCGAACAAGCTTTCCATAGATACAGTCTATATAATAATAATAATAATAATAGTAATAATAATAATAATAATAATATATAATAGTGGTAATAATAATAATATTTATTTGGGCAAAAATTAAAACGGATAAATGTAAAAAAAAAAAAAAAAAAGAAAGTATTCTACAGCAATGGTAAACCGTGATGTATTGAAAGGATGCTAATATTTATTAATATTAATTAATTAATAAGGTTAATATTAAGTAATAGGAGGTAACATGCGGGAGGTTGAGTGTATCAACTGTATTTGCTCTGTGCAGTCTATGTTATTACACAGTTTGACAAAAACATCCTGATGATAGGCGAACGACAAAAAGAAGCAGGCTATCAAGGAAAATATCTCAGATGCTTTCCAGCTCTGCGGAACTAACCACAGCATCTGATGTATTAGTACTTACATATATATAACATCAGAGACATTTTCCGTGATAACCTGCTTCTTTTTGTGGTCATCGACCGGTTTCAGGTCGTTCGCCCATCATCAGGATGCTTCTTGTCAAACAGTGTGATTGTGATAACACAGATTTGCATAGAGCAAATTTAGTTGATACCCTCCTGAACGCAGATTTACTTTGTGATTTTAGTTGAAACACAGATTCGGTCACTCATCAGAGTGTATCAACTAAATTTGCTCTATGCAAATCTGTGTTATCACACTGTTTGACAAAAAGCATCCTGATGATGGGCGAACCCCCTAAACCGGTTGATGACCACAAAAAGAAGCAGGCTATCACGGAAAATGTCTCTGATGCTTTCCAGCTTTGCGGAATCAACCAAAACAATATATATAATAATTGTTTGAGTGTGTGTTGTAATTTGAGAGTGTATCAACTAAATTTGCTCTGAAAAACATTTATGTTAGAGCTCTGAAAACCAAATTCTAAGTTTGAAATTGTTGGTCGATTTTATAGATATGCATAAACTGCAGTAAGAGAAAGTCCACCAGATTTTTAATCTATCCAAACCCTAAATTTCATATTCCTTTGTTACTTCTCTCGAATGATCGATTTGATCCAACTAAAAAATACTAGCATCCGAAAAAATCGTCATTATCTTTGCCAGACTCCATTACACTTTCACTAGTTTAAATAATAATGTGAAAAAAAAAATAAAAAAAAAATGTAAAAAGACGAGTATTGCGGTAACAGAAAATGTTGCTGGTGTTTCTGATCATTAGCAAGCCCAGAGTTTATTTCTTTTGTTTTTATTTTCCTACTGAATACTGTCGCTAAAATATAAATCATCTACCATCATTTCTTTCTACTGAGGTGGTTTAGTTTAGTTCTACATCGAAAACTGTATCAGTTTAATCGAGTCCTTTGAACTCGTCAAGGACCACTTTTTGTGATTGTGATTTGCATTGTACACTTCCTTTACCATTTTGCGATCAGCAGCGAGACTGTATATTGCTAATCTGTTCCACTATAAAGCCAGCCTTATATTAATCTTTATTTTTCAACGTCAGTGCTAGAGCCAGGTCTCTTCATTTCACAGCCTCCAGCGTTCAGGAAGTTCCTAAATAATTAATAGGTGTTTATGAAATGGTAATTGATTAGTATAGTTGGCATATAAAGTGGCAGTAATTTGACATGTTTACTTAAAGCAGTAGGCCAAAGAGCAACAAAGTAAACACTAATACTGTTAGACAGCCGACATTCATCACATGTACATTTATCTTACCAGTTCACCGATTTCCTATACTACTTCCAACCTTAGTCTCCTCTACTTTAAAAACTTTAAGCTATTAAAATAATGAAAATGACTCCATTAACCATCTTATCTTTTTTAATTTTGATATTGTTTACAAAGCTCTTTATTCGTATCAAATTAAGTTGGTAAATTTACATTCTGATGATTACTGTTGGAACTATTACTTTGCATTTATAAGTAACAGTATAGTATTGTAATAAAAACAATGCTTACTTTGTTTATTGACTTAAAAGATTCAGTTCTTCAGTAGGCATTCTAGTAGTTGCAGGATGATGGTTGATAAATGGTGCAAATGAAAACACACAAAGTGATACTGACCTCACAATTCTTTTAATGATTTCCTGAATAAAGAGACTAAGGATAATGAGGGTGTAGTGACCGAGCGATGAGTGATGATTGATGTGAGTTGCTTGCCGTCTGATTAGAACTCTTGCTAAAGGTGGTGAGCTAATGTGACTACCTTGGTGGACTTTTCAAGACTTGGATTGACACTTGGTAATTCCTTAAATTTTGTTCTTATAGCTGATTGTAATCGTCAAAGGGATTTGGCCACTGATGTTACCTTTAAAGACCACTTGTTTTGGAAAGTACTCTAAATAGAAAGAAAAATTCCGAATGATACGATACCATTCTTAATTTTTTCAAGGATTCCAAATATGTGATCAATAATGTTTTTTTAAGCTGCAGAAATAAGAGATTTCGAAACCTAATTTTTATTTCGAATTGGACTAAATATTTTTTTTAACAAAATCTTGAAGCAGTTTTTTTTTTGTGAAATATGGTTATTGAACGCGAGAGAATAATCTGGTGAATATTCTCGTGAGATATTCAATTTTAAAAATGTAGAGAAATTCTTTGCCTTCTGATTGCTAGTATTCCACATTATATTTGACTTGATTGGCTAATAAGGCTAAAAAAATATTTACATTAGTTGCTAAAAATGGGCACCATTAAGTCCCTAAAATGCACAACACGTTTCCAAAATTTTCATTAACTTCATTCATTCATTCATTACAGAATCAAGACGGATTTCTTCGCAGTTTCAGAAATTCTTTCTTTAAGTAGAGGAAGCAATTCAGAGCCGTTAGGTTTGGGTAGCGAGCGGGTTCAGTGCGTGCGCATTCATTTTATCCTGATAAGGCCTTATGAGCATTATGAGCTGATCAACCATTTTGCTGAAAGTACATCATTTGCCAGGATGCTAGGTGGGACATTTTCAAGCAGATTTGGATGTACTTCACTTAATAAAATAAAGATACCGGTGTGTGTTCCATGTTTCATTGTAAAAATAATTATCTACTACAAATTCATGCTCTATAAGGCTGGACCGCATATTTATCGAAAATATTGTCTGAATTTGTGTTGATTTTTTTTACTTTCTCTTATTCCTAGTAAGAGGAAGTATTGTAATCGTGTCAAATTTTTTATTTTCTTTTGCCCATATACGGAAATTCCACCACCTATTCAATAAATCCATCATTCTTAAATTTACGAGTATATTCATCACTCAATAAAACATCTTATTTGACTTGTCTTATTTGACTATGAACTCAAAAACAATGTGGAAAATAGCACCCAATTATCAATAGCACAAATAGCGCTGTTGATCTTAGAAGTTGATGTCATTCCCTCCCCAAATAGCAGTCAGAAGGCAGAGGAAATTCCCTACATTCAAAATTGAATAGCTCAGGGAATATTCAACGCTTTTTTTTTCTTATTCAATATCCATTTATCATGGAAAAAAGAAAACCTATTATAAGAATTCGTTAAAAACCAATATGCAGACAGATTTGAAATAAGAAAGTTAGTTTCAAAATCTCTAATTTTTGCAGCTTAAAAAGAATAATTGATCACATATTTAAAAATACATTAATGGCGGATTGTGTGGGAGGGTTGGGGTTATGTTTTCCTCTAAAATGCTAATTTAGTTCATTATACTATTGATTCATAGAAATAAAGCTAATTAGGATTAAATATGTTAACAAAATTCAATATTTGAAAAATACTCATATGACCGGAAGTGCGTATTTAGTGGACAGTTTTTTCCATAAAAACACCAATGGTTTCAATTAAATTTGTTATAATAACTGTAAATCTAGAGAGACCTATTATTACTTTCTCTTACTCCTAGTAAGAGGGAGGAAGTATTGTAATCATGTCAAATTTACGATATCGAGTTTTCACCAAAAATATCCGTTTTGGAGGTCCCCTGATGTCGAGAGGTTACAAAAAACAGTGGTTTTTTTAGGAGCAAATGGTCTGTGTGTTGTTGTGTGTGTGTGTGTTGTGTGTATGTGTAGTGAACAGCATGCTAAAATGAAAAAACCGTAGAACAGTTGAAACTTATATTCCGTTTTTCTTGTATCACCATTACTCTGACATACGTTATCCTGTCAAATTCCTCAAACCGGAAGTAACCTTACTTTACAATGTTTGTTTTTTAATTACCGTTTTTTTTTGCATTTCTCTCTGCAAAAAATGGTTCCGCATGTTGTTTCAAACTTCATGTATCAACTACATATACAAAGAGCTACAACTTTTATATAAAACATTTCTCCGGGAAAATTCATTTAAGGGCACTTTTAGGGGATGGGTGGGGTTATGTTTCCCTTTAAAATGCTATTAAAGTTGATTATACAATTCTATGATCCAAACAAAATTAATTAGAAATAAAGAGATGGCCAAAATTTCTAGTTTCAAGAAAATTATTAAACCGAAAGTGCGCTTTTACTGAACAGTTTTTTTGAATTTTCGACGAATTTCATTAAATTTGGTACACAAAATGTAACATTTGTCAATTATAATTCTGAGAACAGGAGTAAGAGAAAGTTGTGTGAGTGTTTCACACCAGATTTTTTTTTTTTTATTTGAAACTTTTTCCGAGTAAGTTCACTTTAGGAAGTTTTGGGTGAGGGGTAAGGTTAAACCTTTCCTCATAGAGGTGGTTTTATTAGTTTAGATTTTCCCGTAGGTAAAACATTAAAGACAACTAAACGAAATAGAAGGTTGAAGACAATTTGTCTTATAACTGTGTAAATGGCAATAAAAGAAACTTGTGTGATTGTTTCACACCAGATTTTTTTTTTTAAATATATTTTGCGGGGGTAAAATAGATTTTTGGATGGTTTCAATGGAGCTGAGTTAGCCATTAAGCCCTCCTTATAGGTGTTTTTATTCTCCCATTATAATGATCATCTGCTTATAAGGAAGAATATGCAAAGCTAAAGGAAGAATATGCAAAGTGGGGTTTGGAAATTAACTTAGAGAAAATGGAATACATGACGGCAAACCCTGATAACGAATGTACGATCGGGTACCTTGGTTCCTATCTCCTAGTGGATGGGGCGTCGGATCTGGACATAAAAAAAACGGGTGACCTGTGCGAGGAAAGCTATTGGAATGTTGTTGAACCCTACCCTATGGAGCAGCAATATCCAGATGAAGACCAAGCATCTAATATAAGACCAAGCATCCAATGGTCCAGAGCACTCTGCTCTACGCTGCGGACTATTAGCAAGAAATTGCAGAAAAAAAGTAGCTGCGACAGAAATGGATTTCTGGAGACGGTCGGCCAGGAAATCTCGCACTGAAAGAAGAAGAAAGAGATTAAGAAATACTGAACTAAGAAGATTTGCAGAAAGAGAAAAATCGGTGCTAGAAGAGATCGAAACTTGCAGGAAACTTGCTTGGTTTGGCCATCTGAAGAGAATGAATGCCAGAAAGCAGAGTGCTCAAAGCAGTGCTAGAATGGAACCCACCAGGCCGACGGTAAAGAGGCAGACCCAGAAATAACTAGAGGATTGGAGTGGAAGAGGTAACGGCTGGGAAGGGACTCTGCAAAGAGGATGCAATGGGTAGGGACAAATGGAGGCGCAATATTGATGTATGAGTGGTCTCTATATAATAGTAAGACATACAGTGAATGGGAGGACACATATATTTGAAACATTTGGTCTGAGGGACCCTCATAATTGAGGAAAACCCCCTAAATATAAAAAAATATCATGATAATGACGACAGTTCAGTGTATTTTTTCCAAGTATGAATATGTCATACCAGATTTTTTTGCTGTAAGGAAATTAATTTTCCCCTAAAACATCTCTTTTAATTCAGAATGTAGCAGTTCAATGCACAACGCGAGCTATAATTAGTTATCTTTATTTCGATTGAAATTACTGAAAGTGATCAATAATTAGGTTAGATTTTTTTTTTTTATATGTAAAATGCAAATTGCCCATACAAAGAAGAGTAGATGTTTTACCTACAGTCGGCAAATAAACTTACAGAAATTGAAAGACATTTACACTAGAAATTGAGATAATAATAAAGAAAATACAAATATTGCAATTAACAATAAAGATGATTATCTTTTTCATAATAAATTTAAATTTATGTTTTCAGCTTTTCTTTTTTTTTTTTGCATTTAATTTAGTCAATAGCAGCAAAATAATGAATTTCTTTTGTATTAATTCGTTTGTTGTAAAGATCAACTTGTTGCTGAGATGGACCCAATTAAATTTTACAACAGCAGCATCATTATATTACAAACTTCTCCACGGTTATACTTCCATTAAGTTTATTATCAAGCCTCACTTTTATCTCCATTTTCCTCTTTCCGCTATGTCACTCAAACTTTTTTTTTAATTAATTAAATTAATGACATTTTCATTATAAATTCATTTATATTATTCAGTTTCCTAATACATATATCTATAAATTTGTATGTGTGTGTGTGTTTTACCTAAACATATTACACACTCACCCATGGAGCAAAGTTCATGTATTCAAATTCTCCCTAAAAATAATCTAGGTTGGGAAATTTGATAGAAATGTCGAAATTCAATTTTCCAAAAGACAAATCAGTAGAATAGAATAGAATAGAATGACACGTGGGGGGGACTCTTACCCAGGCACTGCAGCCTACCCATTGGGGCATATTGAGCCAACCCCTTAATGTCTCTCTTCATGAGGTCCAGGACCTTCCCCACCAGTCCTTCTTGAAGCACGATTTCCTCCGGTCTCAATGTGCCGAAGATCTCATACCTCACTCTGCCGATTGCGACGCAGTCACACAACAGGTGAGAGGCCGTCTCCTCCTCCTTTTGATACAGTTTACACAAGGGCTTCGAATCAAATAATCCCACCTTGTGCAGATGTTTCTTGAACCTACCGTGCCCTGTCAACAGGCCCGATATCAGACAAATCTGATACCTGCTTATACCTAGGGTCTCTCTGGTTCTTCTTTTACACAGGTCTGGCATAACCATTTTGCCGTGTTTGGCCCCAGTACACGTTAGCGACAATTTATGTTTTCTCCGAGTCCAATCTCTCAGCGATGCCCTCGCCATACTTTTGGCTATCCCCAGAACAGGTTCCGGCCCACAGAAAGGGGTGTTCGCTCCATTCCTGGCCAGTTGGTCGGCTAGTTCATTACCTTTTATCCCCTTGTTCCCGGCGCCAAACCAGCCGCATTTTTATTGTACCGGGAGAGCGCCTCGACACTCCCTGACTAGGCAAGAAGTAATTCTGAATGCCCCAAGAGCCTTCAGTGTCGCCTGGCTGCCCGAAAAGATGCATATCTCCCTACCTTGGGCCCTTACGTACTTCTGCTCAGCACTGACCTTTATAGCATAAACTTCAGCCTGAAATACCGTGGAGTACCCACCAGGAGGCCTCTCAACACCTCCGGTTTAACTCCATATATTCCCGGCTGCAGTTCGGCAGGCCAAAGATCTCCCTTTCCCAAAGATCCTTGAATTAGGATCTCCCAGTCCGGCCCCAACTTTCCCAACCTCCAGTTTTCCAAGCTTTTAGCCCATTCCGATCTTGATGTAAAGATCACCTAAAAGGGGATATCAAAGTGGAATGTTGGACAGCAATCTTCCCCAGCCATATTGAAAATAGGGCCAGGGTCAGCCTTCTTATTATGTCCATATGGCTGGGCAAGGTGCTCTTCTGTTTCCACTGGCCATTCACTGGTTCATTAGTCTGTACGCACTGGCCCTCGCCTCACTTGTAAAACATTTCTGTAAATTCGTCAGTATTTCTTATGAGAACACGTAGTTCCTCAATGCTAAGATCCAGTACACCAAATTTGAAAGGGCGCAATTGTTGTTAAGGCTTGATGCCATTATTCTTGCGAAAACTTTAATCATTTGGTGTAATTTGAATCATCTTCGGGGCTTTTGATATATTGTTTTGATCTGAAGTGGGCAACCCACTGTATTCTGGATGTGGTTGTCTTGGGGTACTAAGCAAGATGATGGATATTTGTCTTCACAAGAAGTTAACAGAAATGAAGAATTTGTACAAGAAATGAATTAATTCCAAGAAGAATTTTCATCCGTTAGCTGCTAATAGGATGAAATGAATTAGTAACACAAAAGGTATTCAGAATCCGGTATTTCTCTTCTTTTGCTTAAGTTTAATCAGAAATCTTCAAATTTATAGGGGATTGGCCCATAACCCTAGCATAGTGGAGGGACCCTTCAGGCGTCTATGCTCCCTTGGTGATTAAATGTTTGATATAGAAGATAGAACACCTACTTCCTGAATCGATCTGTTGTTCTGATCCGGTCAGATTGCACCTACTGTCGATTTTTTGGCTCATAGTCGAAACTAATCTCCAGCAGGCACCACGACGAGGCAACCGACTTCATCCCCTCTATACTGCACGGTAGAAGAGGAAGAGAATAAGTAAGTAAGGTATTCAGGTGAATAATTTATTAGGTATTGCTACGTTTGCACCTAACATTATCGATCATGCCACTGGTTACTAATTAAATTGGTTCACTGAGCTGCCAGGATTCTATGGTATAAGAAATATGAAGGAGGTGGAGGTGTTCAAAAGGATGTTAAATTGGTAGATGAAAATGAACTCTATGGACGCACATAGATTGCCCAAATTATGCCTAAATAGATTAATTATTATGGACGCTATTCCGAATAATAAAATAAAATTCAATTGGTTCGCACAATTTAACTATAAATTATCTATTATTGGTGCTGATTATCTTTTTAATAAGAATAATAGTGCTGACATTAGTGTAATACGTAAGAAATTCCAAATTTAATTAAAAAAATGGAAAACCACCTTATTTCTCTGGATATCAACTCAGTTTTGCATTCAAGTTAAAACACTTGTATAAAGATATTAGTACTTTAGGTTGTATAGAAAAATACCTTAAATTAAACAAATATTTCATGGCAGCGAATTGTTGGCTAGTTATGATTATGTAATTATAATAACTGCAGAATATTTTCCAAAGGTGAATTTATGCTTTTAACACTGAAATGGTGGATTTTTTTTAGGTTCCATTTACTGCGACCATCAACATTGATCTAGAAATGATGTTTAGTATTTATAATTTGAATGCTGCTGACCATCTCGCACATTTTCTTTTAATATGTCCAATACTAGAATTCAACCATAAAGGATACGAATCACTAAATATTCATAGGATCCGAAGAACGAAGAGGCCAGTTACTGGCCTCCCAACCTAGGCTAGACTAGGGTGGGAGATTCTGTATATATACAGCCGAGCTAGCCATTCTGGGAGGAGTTTTACGACCAGTTTACAACCAGTCAGCAACCTCCTTCTACTATCTTCTTATCACTCAGCCAGTCTATCTCTTTATATATCTCTCGCTGCCTAAGTTCTATATATCTTGTAAAGTTCTTGCAGTTTGTGTGTTCATTTCAATATACAGTGTTCAGCATATATTCCAGTTATTTCTCTGAAACTCATTCTCCCCAATTCTCTCTCCTTCTCACAACCATTATACTGTAATGTATTGGTGTGATGTGTATTTGTAGTGGCTTGAGCGGTGTTGTAAAAGGGCTATGTAGGTATATATGGTTAAGAGAGAAGTATTAGTATATCAGAAAGCGCCACTGTTTTTTAAAATAATTATATTACTCTCATAAAGTTTTAAGTATTTTACAATTCACAACTATATCTTAATCAAATGATGTTTATCTCAATAAATTCAAGCTCTTCATTTTTCCTTAGGCGGGCACTGATTTGATGAGGGCGATTCCTGAAGTAGTGTCGCGCTTTCAAAGCAGATTCAGACTCGTTGTTTTGGAGAGGCGAGCAGACTTAGTGGTTTGAAAGCAGAAGTGAGACGTGCTTGTTTGAGGTTTACACGACGGTCCGAAGATGTTCTCTAACAAAGCAGTTGGCCAAGTCGCATTGTATAAAATTTTGTGCCTTTGTTTCCCTTTCCCTACTAGCAGTGACCCCAATTTACAGTACCTGACTCTAAAATACACTCTTTTTGAAGGTAAATTTACTATTTAATATATTTTACAAAACTATTTATTGTCATTGCTTTCTTTCACTACAATACCAAGAAAGAAATATTTAGAAAAATATATAAATCCAAAATTATATAACATGTGTATATTAAAAGAACTATTGATTATAAATAATTTAGAAAAATTTGACAACTTATATTATGTCTACTTTTAAAATAAAGAGTTTTATTATTAATTAGAAATGACGACTCTATTTTTGTATTAAACACAGGTGTAGTTTTCTAGTATTTGATTCAGTTTACTTTCCTTGAACTGTTTGATCAAGTTTTTACTGCGTTTGTTTGTTTGATTATTTTTTTTTTTTGGAATCACTTTTACTAAGCTGCACTTTAGTGTATCTGTTTTGTGTATGTTCAGTTTATAGCTATTTAGACTTCTAATGCAGCCATATCATTATTTTTCAAGTCATTTTCAATTGTTTATTGTTTGTATTTATTTTTGTAAGCCAACTCTTTATATGGAAAACTAACAAAACAAAAATTAATAAAAAAAAATATGATTCAAGGAATATGATCATTATTTTCTGTAATAAAAATTCCAGTTTTGTTGGTAACACGTGATGGTGAATAAGCTGCAAGACACACAAGGCTCAATGTTTTGCAAGTTTCCTATCGAAGTCATTGCGGTTAGTTCCCCGGAAGGGGAAATGGGCTTGACACTTCTTCAAAGATCACGTTGTCCCTCTCAGTACTATGAGAGGAAGTTTTGTGTTCGTGTCAAATTTTCACAATTATATTTTAAAGTCTAGGTAAGAACCAAAAAAAAAAAAAAAATGTTCTTAACTAGTGTTCAAAATATTTCAGAAAGAAAAATCTAGAAACTACTCTAGCTTAGCAACACGAATAATCCTTGCATACACTCCCAAAAATACTTAGTCATTACATAAAGAGCTTGGGAAAGATAATTGATGTCTGCAATTAATTGGGTAATTCCAGGCTAACTCTTGTTGCCCCTTTTCCTCCATACATATATCACATAAACTATATTCTAATGAATGGGATTACGTTATCTTCAATAAATAATCAGCTTTTGTGCTTGAACAAATGGGTATCGATTTGACGATGAGCAGGATCAAACACAAATGGCTATATGTTTTGTAGTGTTTTACCACTCTGTGGAAGGTAAATTTATCTTCTAGGTTGGTAGATTTGACTCTCAGAAGAGGGCATAAGTACAATTATTGGGCAATGTAGAATATAATGGCACAAGCTTTAGTGAGTTCTTAAAACCATTTTATTACCCACTAGAAACAATTTACCTATTTCCCACCTTAATTTGAACTCTTCAAGTTGCGAAAAAATGTTAAAGGTCTTATGAATTCATCTTCTTTTCGTGTTATTTTAAGTTATTTTCTTCTGCATTTACTAATAATTAATCGGCATCTTGTATTGTTACGTTTAGGATAATGTATTTCATTATTCTTTTCTCTTTTTTTTTTTTGCATTACTTTTACTTTCTCATAAAGTTTGTTAAGAGGAAGTATTGCGATCGTGTAACATTTTCGGAATTGTGATTTCACCGGAAATACACGATTTTAGGCTTTGTATCCCTTTATAGATAAATTTCATATTTCTCTCTCTCTCTCTCTCTCCCTCTCTGTTTGGGATTGACAATTTCAATACCTTGTTTGGAATAGTCATGTTAGCAATATTTGCAGAAGTGTTCATAAATTGTTGAAGATGTGGGTGGGTCCGCAATGCTATGACAGAAAATACCGGATGTGTTCATAGATCCTTGTATCAGTTGAAACTCCATAAAAACATGCTACCTATACCTCTCCGTAAACAATTCATTAGTATCAGAGACATTTTCCGGTGACATTAGCCTGCTTCATTTTGTGGTCATCGACAGGTTTCGGGCGTTCGCCCATCATCCAGGTCAAAACAATATGATAACACAGACTTGCACAGAGCAAATTCAGTTTACAGAACCAACCACCACAACAACAATTCATTTGTACACTAATATTTCTTTATTTTGATTATTGTTGCTTAGTTTATGGTGATCTAACCTCTGATCTAAATTTAAAATTACAAACATCACTTAACTACACATTACCATAGTTTAAACTGGCTTAATGTTGAGTACCGCAGAAGGTATTTTACTGGCAATTTTATGTATCCAGTTGTTTAAATGTTAAACATCTAAATATCTGGTGGCTATGTTTTCAGTATAAGCTGTACTAAACTTATAGTTCGTAAGGACTGTTAACTCTAGACTTTACATACTACCTTACAGAACTGTTACTTATCATAATTCTTTTAACGTTACTATTAGTAGACTATGCAACGACTTACCTACAGACATGACAATTAAGAAAACCATTTTTAGTTTTAAATTTTATTTTTATAATTATTTATTCCTAAAGTTTAGAGGTAATTGTTAAGTTTTTACAAATTGTTATTATTATTTCTATTATCTTGATTATTAATGGATTTTTTTTTTTTTAATTTAAGGCGTGTCAACATATATGGTCATTGGCGCCCGGAGCCTTCTCAGTGTTCTCTCGTTACAGACAACACTGTCCATCACCGAACAGTGAGCTGTAGAGGCTCTTATGAAGAAAAAATCTAAGGATAGCACTGGACCCGAACCCGGGACCTCCGCGTGGGAGTCCAACGCGATTATTAGTAGTAATTTTAATTTTAAACCTGTATATATATAGTTTTTTTTTTTTTTTTTATGGAACATTAATGTAAATAACTAATGGAAATTTATTGAATTTTATTCTCACAGATCAGAGAGTGATTATTATATTTATTAAAAGTAGTAAACTTCTTTTTTTGCTCTTAAGGAACATAGAGGCCGCAGGGCGGTAATAAACTTACCATTCTTTTTCTTTTCTCTCTCCCCTAGCGATTAAACAATAAAAATTCAAAAAAATAGGAATTGGCATAATTCGGGCAATTTATGAGCGTCCGTAGAGCTCATTTTCACCCACCAATTTAACATCCTTTTGAACACCTCCAGTTTATTTCTTATACCATAGATGCCCTAAGAACGAAAATCATGCTTTGTGTGTGGTTTGTGTTTTGTATGTATGCGCGTGTGTGTGTATGTATTTTGTATTCAGGAAAATGGATTTATTTGGAGATGCAATTAAGTTATGTTTTTCATTAACGTACCACTTTAGAATAATTTATGGGGCCGCTGTCTAAATACATTAGGAGCATTATTAGAATTCCAACTTTGAACAAAGTCGAAAAATAAAGAAGTACGACTGACTTTACAGAGTAGGTTTTTCAAATTTTTTGGAATTTTTATCGAAACTTTAAACTTGGAATGTAAACTGCATAGAGAAAAACTTAACACTTTTATTTTGAATCATTTTACCGAAAAAATTCATCTCAGTGTTTTCTAGGGATCTTACAATAGGTTTTTATTCGTGCAGCGAGTTTGTGATTGTTTCTGACGGTTTGCAAACTGGTTTCACTGCGGCTCCACCATGCCCAGTTGGAAACTTAATTTGCAAGAATGCTTTGTGATCAATATTGTAACGTGATAAGTATAAAACAAATTCAGGAAAAAATAATGGAAGATTAGTGAAATGTTATTGGTGTGGATGTGTTGTATGTTTGTAGTAGTAGTTGGTGTAGCACGAGCGGTTTAGTAAAAGGGCTTGTGAGTATATAATGCTTAAGAGAGAAGTATTAGTATTAAGAAAGTAGTCACCACTGCTAACAATAAATATATTCTATTAAAATAATAACTACAAGTTATTTGTAAAGAATGTATAAACTTATTAATATATTGTAACTGCCCCTGTTCTAAGAGAACGATAAAACAAGTGTCTAACTTGACTGTCTGTTTTAGACTATTTGAGAATGTCTTCTAATTGTTCCGTTCAAATCTTTCCCTGTGAGAAGAAGGGGTAGACAATGCTAACAAGGTTCATGAACTATTCCTGTAACTGTACTTTTTCTACCTGGGTTACGCTTTTGCCACTAAGCTCGATTTTTCTCATAATTTTCTTCAATTAAAATGGATATAATTTTTTTGTATCCATCACATTAGTTATACAGTTATTAGTCAAAAAAAATGGAAAGGAATATTGGCCAAGACAGTCGGTGAAGCAGAATAAGAAATAATTCAATGCGATAAAGTGCTTTGCGCATGCGTCGGACTGCCAGTTTGGAATCTGTTGGAGCTTTGAACTATGATTGTTTGCAAACGGTTTGCTGACAGTTTGAAAAACAGCATGAACACATTACTCTGAGTTTAAGAAATTGCTGCCCAAACAGCATTATCTTTGTGCGCATTCTCCTGATGGTTTGGGTCTGCTGCACGAACAAAGCGTATATTAGGTTTATATTTAATGTACTGCAACAAAGCTTTGTTGCTTATGATAAAAGGCTCCGCCACACAAGTCCATTTAGGTTTACATAAACATCCCCTACAATTTTTTTCATGGCTCCAGCCCAATTAAACTTTTCAATTTTAAAGATTCTTCAATTAAATCATATTAATTCAAGTAGTGAAAGCGTGTGAATTTTCCACTCCAGATTGTTTTTTTGGAATGATGAAAATACTAAACAAATACAATGTTGTTTTTTTTTTTTGTTTATAAAAAAGTGAATGAATGTTAGCGGTTGTCACCTAAACAAATGCTAACTTTCCAAACAGATGGGTTTTAGCATTCACTTTGTTTATATTGTTTGTATGTTTACATTTGAATGAACCTCTTTTTTTCCAGCATTTTACTATACAAAGAGGTTACTTGTTTTTTACGTCTTTTTTTTTATTATTATTTATTATTGCTTTTTTATTGTTTCTTGGTCATTGAAATATGTTAAAAATACTTTTTTCACAACTTTCAGACAATAAAAGAGAGGGGGCGAAAATTATTCAGGTAAAATAATAATCAAGTTTTACGCTATATTAATGTTCATAAATCGCTAATTCAGCTTAGTTATCTGTTCTAGTAATTAATTAATTGATGTAGATATAGTAATTAATTTAAGCATAATCCAGCAGGTCTGTGAATATGCTAAGGTCAGCCAACCAAATTTTAGGAAATCACAAAATTAAATTATGAAAATTATTGCATAATGCTAATTATATTAAATTTTTATTTGAATATGAAAGTCACGAAAGGTGGTTCGCAAACTCATTGGGAATTGAGAGTTATTATTAGTGGTTCAGGGCGTTTTCTAAACACGTTTTTATTATTGTATTTAGCACGTATATAAAAATTGTTTAAAGTTAAATTAAGGAATAGTAAATTTTATATTCTCTGTTTAATTCCTTTTTCTCAGTGCTGAAAAAGGAAGTATTATAATGTTGACAAATTTTCTAAATTAAATTTTCACCGGAAGTTCACCGGATTTTTTTTCTTTTTTTAATTTTTCTCAAAAACGGCTCCAACAGGTTTGCTTTAAACTTAATTTATCAATTACACACATATCAAGTACTACCACATTTATTTTAAACATTTTTCTTTGAAAATTCGTTTAAGGAGTGGTTTTGGAAACAGGTTATGCTTTTCTCTAAGGTGCTAATTTAATTTACTATATGTTCCTTTCCGTCTATATATTATTAATGAGATTTAAATGGATATTTCTTAAAAATTATTACTATTCATAGTTTATTGACGCATAGAATTAAACAGGCAGGTCTTTGGCCAGGGTAAGCGATATGGTCATTCTACCATTTATCGCGAGATGCTTTTAAGGATTCCTGTAGGGGCAGTGAACCCCCACCACTCATCCACTCTAGCGGAGAGAAACAGCCCCTCTCGCAAAGAGAGGAAAGGCTCGCCAGTATATATATATATGAGAGATAGGCAATGAGACATCATTCAGACGATTCTGTTGAATGATGTCCTCAGTGCTATCGCTATAATATAATCTGTGGCGGCCTCTCCTCTCTTTGCGAGAGGGCTGTTTTCTCTCGCTAAGTGGATGCTGGTGGGGGTTCACTACCACTACATTCCCGTTACTTGGTTCCCTTCTGATAGGCATTTGGGAAGACTTTCTGTCTGTGGTCATTCCTCGGGTTTAGTTGCCTTCTAGGTAAGATTGCTAACCCTGGGTCACCGATCCGGGTGATTCCTGAGAATTAATCTCCGATGCTATAGCGGTTCCAGGAATGCTGGATTGTAGGTCTTCTGGGCTGCCGTCTATTTTGAGACGGGATACCATGTTGGGTAGTGCCTCTTGGTGAGTGGGGCCAACGTTTTATCAGTCTGAGTGATAATGCAATTCTTTGCTATATTTTGGATGAGAGGGTGTGTAACAATAATTTAAAAAGTGTTTGTATCTGCTTGGACAGCCAGGCTGCGTTGAAGGCGCTTAGCTCATGTGCCTTCACTTCCAGATTGGTGTTGGAATGTTCTAAAAGACTGGAAGATCTTTATTCATTTGAAGGATGTGCTTCTGGTCTGGGTTCCAGGTCATAAGGGAATCTTTGGGAATGAGGAGGTTCCAGGTTTGCCAAATTAGGCGCCTCTCTCCCTTTCATTGGTCCGAGCTGGCATCTTGGTGGTCTTCTGTCACATGTGTTGTCCGGGGGCTTTCAGACGTGATGACCTCACATCCATAAGTGAGGGCAGTAGTTGTCCGACATACTAAATGCTCATTGGGGTCGGCGGAGCTTGTGGTAGTCGGGGTCTGTGTACTTTCGCGGACCGCCTCAGGCTCTTTGGATCCTCACTGGTCATTGTTGGCTTAAGGAGACATCTTCTATACATGGGACCGTACCTGACCCCTTTTTGTAGAGTTTTGGTGAGACGGAGGAGGAACACCACCCATTCATCTGATACGGATTGTTTTGGGCTGTGAGAAGAGTTGAGGTTGAAGACCTGTCGCCGATGATATGTAGGATCTTAAGTTGTGTCCTTTTAAGGTTTTGGTCCGATTTGTTCGGTCACTGGTGAAACTTAGATGATTAAAACCTGGGCCTGGATTTTCGTTCTAGTCCCAGTGGTTCTTATTCTTTAGGGGTAGCTATATGGGCCCTGGGAGGCTTTGGATAGCGTAGGGTTTGCCCTCCCCTTCTGTGAATAATAATAATAATATTGACGCATTGCAATCGACCGACCGACTTATTGCAGAAATGATGTGGGATATTAGTAATTTATTGTATGACTTTGGCATGAATTACTTAGATTGGGTAGTTATCGAGTTTTTAGTGGGCCTCTCAGGAATATCGAGTACTGAGAGGTCAATTAGGATAGGAATTTTGTCTGCATGCGTGAAGTTATGAATGTATTTATTGGATCAGTATTTATTTATGAGTATGAATGCGATGCTGTTCGTTAGCTTGTTTTGCTATGGTGGCATAATTTTATATAATTTATGGAAAGTACCTTGTTGTGCCCTTCCCCCTTATATTCTTGCTTGTGGAATCATTCTTGTTTCGGGATCCTTGGGGTTGAGTATAATCATTGGGCTGTTATGAGCGAGAGCTCGGGGCCGGCCCATATGGTGTGCGTGTAAAAAAGAAAAAAGTTTTTTGACGTGTGAGACGTAATTCTTGAGACTAGGTATACTTTCAAGTTTTCGTAACTGCTACGAAATTAGGGGAGGCGAACTTTTATAAAACTTAGGGACTATATACTTACTTCAAGTTCATATAGAGCACTTCAAATTGTTGCTATAGAGTGTTTTCAAAAATGAACTGATATGGATTAGAGGTGCCGCAAACATTAAATTAAATAACTATGAGATGTTTGTACGTCAATGGCCAGAGGCGTTTTTAGAGAAAAAGAATTCTTTGTTGCTCTACGTTTCGGGTACCATTGGTGCGCTTCTTCAGGAACTCTTTAGGGTAGGAAAGGAGTGAACGTTGAAATGTCAGAATAGTATGCGAAACGTAGAGCAATAAAGAATTCTTTTTCTTTAATAAACTTCTCTGGCCATTGCCATACAAACATCTCATTATAATTTTAAGGCTTGACGACTTAAATACCATTAAGTTAAATACTTTTTGTTTATTATATTGGAAAATCCATATTAATTTTTTTTAGCTTATTATTTTAGCTTATTTTTAGCTTATTTTAGCTGTTATGACGAGAACATTTTAAAAATTTGAAAGCGCAGTAACATTTTATTATTATGACTGGATCTAGAAAGTGGAATTTCTTCACCTTTAAAACAGCAAAATAGAATAGCGAATAAGGTCGTCCCCTAAAGGCTATTTCATGTATCAGCGGGGTAATTTACTCCATTAATTATTCTAAGCAAACACATAACAATATGCCCTATTGTCAGTAGATGCTTCTATCCTTTTGTTAATAAAATAAAGTCTTTCTCACATTTCACTAAATTATTCAAACTGAACAATAGATGAATGAATTTTTGAAATGGGAAGCTTGCCAGAGATTTTTGGCGACCATCTTACCTTTACAATCCGCATTCTCTACACCTTTTTTTTTTTTTTATTTAATACAAAATTTTTTTGTCAACAGTTTTATTTTATGCAGCTTGAAAGGATTAATTGTTTAATAAAGTCAATATTTAAAAAGTCTGTTGGATATAAATGTTTATTAATTTAAAATCTTATTTGATATAGTTATGAAACATGTGTATTACAGCAAATTGTTTCATCTTAAATCTCGTAGACGTGTAACATTTCAAAATTTTTCTTCATACATCCATAAATGAAAGAAACCTATATCCAACTTGCTGCAATGAATCATACGTATAAACTCTTTTTCAACCTTTTTACTGACCTAATATTGTTTACGATATTCATTATTTTCATCTGTCAAACTTCCTCAACCGGAAGTAGCACTTGACTGAATGTTTTTTCTTTTCTTTTTTCACTTTTTTGCGATTTTCTCGAAAATGGCTCCAACGATTTTCTTTAAACTTCGTATATTAACTACACATACAAAGAGCTACATCTTTTATTTGTAATATTTCTCTGGGAAAATTCATTTAAGAGAAGTTTGGGGGAGGGGATGTTTTTTTCTAAAATTGTATTTCAATTTATTATGTAATTGTATCATCTACGTAATATTAATAGAATTAAATATGTCCCTTATATTTCGGATTTTTTGCTGAGAAGTGGGTTTATGTTTTTATCTAAAGCGCTATTTTAGTTTATGCTGTCATTTAGGAATAATATTAATCAGAATTAAATATGTCATGTTTTAGGTTACTGCGGTCATGAAAAAAAAAACTTGCGTTTCTGGGTTGAGACAGCGTCAATGGTTTGTATAATGGAGTTGTTGAGTAGAGAAATCGGGTTTGATTGAATAAACGATATATGAAGGCACTGTTATAATGTAGCTATAAGTTTACACAAACTGCACTGGACTTTGTAATGATTTTGATAGAATAAAAGGTGGGAGTAGAGATATGACACGATGCGATGTATGGTTGAATCTGATAGATGTCCTCTATATAGATTCCCCCTGGCTTACATACACAGTGCTCTCCCACTCGAGCCTGCTTTTATTCAGAAGCGGACCAGAGAGGGCCCTGTCCCTTCTCTCAGGGCGGTCTTCTCTCTCTTGCTATTACAGTTTGCAATGAAAATGCTTATTGCAATATGGCCGAAACGTCGTTTTATAGCAAACCACTGACACGATCTCAACCCGGAAAACTCTCAAGTGTTTTAATTAAATATGTTGTTAAAAATTTCCAGTTTGCAGGAAATCGGTTGAAGGTGGGGAATTCGCGCTTTTTTACTAAAGTTATTTAAGATTTTCTTTTTACGATTTCATTCATTAAAACACCAATTAAGATTTCATTAAATTTGTTGCTAATAAAGATTTTCAACCGATCTATTAATAACTAAAGGAGATCTTGAGGAGCGGTCAATAAAATGTACACTTTTTTTTAAAAACTTTTCTAAAATATCGACAAATTTATTGTCTTCTTGAGGGATAAAATTAAAAAAAAAAAAAAAAAAAAAAAAAAAATGTTAATCATATTACATATAATTTCCATTAAACAAACTAAACACAAAATATGTAGTAAACAAAAACTTGATATGGCAGAAAGAGTTGCTAACTATATGAGCTATATCAGCAGAAGATAGGTTTTCTGCCATAACAAGTTTTTGTTTAGTACATATTTTGTGTTTTAGTTTGTTTAATGGAAATTATATGTAATCCGGTTAACTTTTCTTTTTTCTTTTTTTTTTTAATTTTATCCCTCAAAAAGATAATAAATTGGTCGATACGTTGGAAAAGTTTTTAAAAAAAGTGTAAATTTTATTGACCGCTCTTCAAGATCTCCTTTAGTTATTGAATTTATTATAATAACTATGAATGAAGAGGCCTATCACTTTTGTTAAGAACTTTTTCCCATGAAAATTCATTTAAAGAAGTTTTAGGGTGGGGAGGAGTAGTATATGGTTTCCTCAAAAAAAGTCATTTTAATTAAATTTAGAATTTTCCATTGTGATAATAAAACTTGAAGACAAGCATACATTTAGTAAAACTTATTAGTTTGTGGGAAAATTTGTGATTTATGTAATGTTTGGTGTGGATGATGTGTTTGTAGTAGTGGTAGTGTGTAGCACGAGCGTTTTCCTAAAAGGGCTTGTATTATGTTTGCTTGAGATGGAATGTAAGAATATAATTAAGAACACACTACTGTTTTATAAATAATTATATTATCTCTTAGTAAATTTAAGTATTTTACAATACTACACTATTATGTTAAGAAATTAAGTATTTATCAAGATTAATGCAAAGCTCTTATGTTTTAACTTATATCTGGCACTGATACTAAGAGAGCGATTCCTGAAGTGTTCTGGCTTTGGAAGCAGAATTACGACTTAGTAGTTTGAAGGCTGAGTTCAGACTGTCTTTTTTGAACTGAACTATTTGAAAGCTGATGGCTCTCTCTATTCTTTGGAATTGCTCTCTCTCTCGCGGGGGAATTCTCTTATACAAAACAGTTACCCTAACGGGATTTTGTGCCTTTGTTTAATGATCCGAATTTACAATATCTGACAGTAAAATACATTCTTTTTGAAGTTAAATTCACATTATAAAATATTCTAAATTATTTTTAAAAACTATTATTTTTCATTTCGTTCTTCCACTACATTTAAATCTGTGTAAACTGCATTAAGAGAAAGTTGTATGAGTTTTTCACAACAGATTTTTTTTTTTCTTTTAATGTATGAAGTGTGAAGTTATTTATAATTGGGTTTGTCTATAATCTAAAATTTTTCCAACTAAGTGGTTTTTAAGTGAAACAGACATATTTGCGGCATATGTCCTACCATTCATTGTCCAATAGGTATATAATAACAATAATAATAATAAGTAGGACTCACAGCGCTGAATCTCGGACGCCCTGAGGACCCGGTGGTGCTGGGACGTCAGGAACGCACAAATGAGTGGAAGTGCAAGCAGCTGCATGGCAGATTCTATAATCACCTAAATGATCCACTTATAGACAAAGAGCTATCAACTCACTCGCTGAGGTCTGGGCGTCTTTTCACGGGGACTTCCTGTGTGCCATTCAGGATCAGATAATACCGACGAGGTCCTATCGTCTGCACGTGCTGAATGAGGAGGCGCTGACGGATAGGTGTCGGTTGTGCTTTGAGGCAATGGAGTCTATCCAGCATATTACGGGTGGAGCTCTTGCAGGGTCTGAGTATTTGAGGAGGCATAACAATGTGGCCAAGCTGTATCACCAGGCCTTGGCCGTCAAGCATGGTGCCTTAAGAGAGACGGTGCCATTGACATCCAAGCGACCTAGGTGAGCTTTTGCGTTGAGGCCGTCAGATATACTGGGACCAGGCTGTAGTCACAGATCGTGCTGTCATGCGCAACAGGCCTGATATAGGCAGCGGTCCCGAATGACGGGAATAGAAACTCCACCTACGGTCACAAAATTAGCAAATATCAGGACCTCGTGGCCGAGCTTAAAGACCTCTACAGATTGGAGAGGGTGAAGGGTGACGCCCATGATAATTTCCTCTAACGGCCTCATTCCTAAAGCTACAATTGAGGTCACCGGCCAACTGGAACTTCCATTGTCGCTTGTCTGCGAAGCCCAGCAAGTAGTCCTTCTTGATACCGCCAGGATAGACGCAAATTTTTAAACTGAATTGTAAGCACACTTTATGGCTGGTTGTCCTGTGAGAGACTCATGAGGGCAGATGGAGATCTGTATCCTGCTGAACCTAAGAAGTGAGAGGGAAATTAGGTGACGTGAAGTGTGCAGAGGTTGTGGCTGTTGCCACTCCTTTGCTCAGCGTTTTCCGTAATGGCGTGATGCCTAAAGCTAATAATAATAATAATAATAATAATAATAATAATAATAATAATAATAATAATAATAATAATAATTAATTAATTTATTTATTTATTTGCCATCGGGGCGAACCCCCATACAAATAGAGTTGGTTCTGTACAATTTACTATAATATAATGTATATACAACACCAAAATAATAAATACATTAGCTCATATAAACAAAACGTTAGCTGATATAAAAACAAAAGGAAGATACACACTTGATCAAAAGAAAAACTTTACAAATCAAAAAACATTGGAGATTACATTAGGCGAAAACAAAGAATTTACATTCGTAACTTCAAAGTAGAAAAAAATAAATAAATAAATAAAATAAAATAAATTGAAACAAACAAAATAATAAAAATAAAATAAAACATCTTGTTTCCTAGTTTTAACTTAATAATTAAATAATTTAAACCAAATTTTTTACTTTTAGATTTAATCAAGATTTATTTTAATGTATCGTCGTAAATTTCTATAACTTATATTTTCTCATATTTAAGAGTAGGTTATTGTGTAGTTACTCTTTAATTAATAAATGATCTCAATTTCAGACAACCAATTAAATAGAA
>JAAEAF010009914.1:0-33821 GCA_011037195.1 Triatoma infestans
TCGTTCTTCCACTACAGACCCTTGAAATAGGGAGATATGCAACTTCTCGGATAGCGAGGCCGGCACCTGAAGTCTCTTGAGGCCTTCAAAACCACCGCTTCCCTGGTTAGGAACTCCCTGCAGCTAATTTCCCGGCATAATAAAGTGCGGTTGGTATGGATGCCGGGACATAAAGGGATAAAAGAAGGCAACGAGATAGCCGACAAACTGGCCAGGAACGGAGGAATACTGCATTCTGTGAGCCGAAACCTATCTTGGAAGTAGCCAAAATGACGGTGCGAGCGTCTCTGAGGGAATGGATTCAGAAACCGGTTCTGGAGGCTATGTACTGGAACAAAGCAGAGTAAGAAGGTTATGCCAAACTGTGTAGGAGAAGGACATAAACAGACCCTAGATCTAGGCAGAAATCAGATTTGTCTAATACTGGGCCTGTTCCTCGGGCATGGTAGGTACAACAACATCTCTACACAAGGTGGGGTTAATCAACTCGGAGCCTTTGTACAGGAAGAAGAGGAAACGGCCTCTCACCTGTTTTTCGATTGGGTTGCAATCGGCTGATTGCGATATGAGATATTTGGCACGCTGTGACGGAGGAAATCATATCGCTAGAAGAACTAGTGGGGAAAGGCCTCGATCTCATGAATAGGGAAGGTTTCCTTTACTAGATATAAGGGGGAAGGCACAATAAGCCTCAAATGAATTGGCTGCAGGGTTTAGATTGGAATCCCCCCCCTGGTCTAATCTAATCTAACCTAACGTCAGGAACACCTAAAATAATCTTTCTAGATAATGTTTCAAATAAAAGTAATATGTTTATATCTGTGCAATTAGCATTCCAAGTTTAGAGGAATTTCCACAAAAAAACTATTAAGCAAAGTCGCACTCCGGTTAATCAATCACCTTCAATTTAGAATTCTATCAATACTTTAACGTATTGTTGAACCAGTGTCGTTTGTGATATAAACATAAAGTTTAAGTCATCTCTCTACAAGGACTGATTGCAAATCTTACTCTGGCATTGGATGAAAATCCGTAACCAATCAGAACCAACAAAAAGAAGCATGCTATCACGGGTAAAATCATAAATCATTTAATATACCTGTTGGGTCGGTATGTTAGTGCGCCCAGCTCTTCCGTGCGTGCGTGCGCTTTCTTCGTACACTAATCTCTACTTCCGCTTTCCTTCTCCCCTGTTTTTTAGATGTTACTTGAGGGTCAGTTTTCCTGTTTCACATCTTATTGCATCACTCCAACTCATGTTCTTTTCCTCCGCTACATCCGGCCGCCTCTACCAACGCCCGTCTTTTCCGAAACACTTGCCTTCAATATCTCGCCAATACAAATTGTGTTTACCGCTTCTTCTTCTTTTGTCTGTGTTGTACTGTGAATTCGCCCTATATATTTCTTGTCGCCTTACACACGCTGTTCGCCTTGTTAATTAAATTAACCATTTGTGAGTAGCAATAAATCATCTCTCCGCGCCATCACTTTCACGAAGATATATCGTTTGCGCCTTAGTGGACTCGCCATCACCCGCCGCTCCAACAACAGCGTCATCCGTTTCAACGGAGCATTCCAATCCCGTTAACTTACCTGAGTTTCTTTCTTCCACCACACTCGCACCCACACGCACACACACACACACACACGCCACACCTTCCTTTCTCAGTCCTCCTGTCGCTTCATCATCACTTCTTCGATTCACCACTCACCGTCCCCAAAGGGTAAGTCTCGTCTTCATTTTGTTTTTGTACATTATTATTCATTCGTGTTACTCACCCGCTGATCGCCACCTTACCTTATGTGTCTGCCGCGTAGACAATACCTTCATATTATTATGTAGTTGACAGGACCATCATACATTGTACTGAGGTAGTACTTTGCTAACAAAAATTAACGTTCACTTTTGCTTGGCTAAGATGTCAGGTAGAAAAAGAATGCACTGAAATCCATAAGACAGTGCCGAAAAATTGCACAAACAACTCAAGTAAGATTTTAAATTTAACACCATAAAATTCGCAAAAATACTTATGAAACAAAAATAAAAATATAGGAACATGAGAGTGAATTCGTAGACAAGGATTAATGGCTTCAAACACATAAATAAACACTCAGCCCTACAAACACACAGACACACCTACTAAATATGTAATATACAATTACAGCACTGTAAGTTCACTGAGTCACTAGTTTATATAACTAACCCAACAACGAAAAATCTTACCTTAGCCAAAATTAAATTCCAGAAAAAGATTAGAAAAGAAAATGCTGCATGTCTACCAAGAGTCTGCGGCACTCAACCGCAGAAAGAAATGGAAGATCTGCGGAGTCCCCATCATGATGTAGAAATGCATCAACGTTGAAAAGATGGGACGGGTTTTTTATTTTTTTAATCAATATGTTGGTTTTGTTCCAGCCCTCAATATAAAAGAATCTGATGTGAAACACCCACTCGACTTTCTCTTACTTTTCTTGATTAATACAATTTAATCAAGAATTTTCTTTAAATTTGCAACGTTACAATGTTTAGTTGGGCTGGTCATTAAAGTGGCGCTGGGGTTTTTACTTGTATTATACGTTAGCGGCCTTATGTGAAGCGATCTATGTCAAAATATATTTAAGCAAACATTTATATGACTTTCTTGGTTTTCATCGTACGTCTTCTCCAGGTCCATAAATGCGAAATGGAACTCCTTATTTGTCGCCTTGCATTTATCTATTAACTGCCTCAGGATGAAAATGTTTCCGCACATGACCTTTCCAACTGTAAATCCACTCTGTTCCTGAGGGGTCACATATTTCATTTCCATTCGATTTTTAATATTCTTCCCTACACTCTGTAATGGAACTTTGTACACATACTCCTCTGTAATTCCCGCATACGGTTTTATTCTCCTTTTTATAAATTGATGAGAGATATCCCATCCTTATATCTTCCGGAATCAAATCACCTCTCAATATTAAATTAAACAGCGTAAGTAATGCCTGGGACTAAGTCTGGTCCTCCGACTTTTAAAAGTTCTACTGTGATGCCACCATAGCCAGGCGCTTTTCTTTTTTCTTTCTTTTAGGGCTCTCCATACTTCCTTCTCTTTTATTAAAACCTTTTTACAATCGCCCTGCATTTCCCATTTCTCCATTGACCTGGCTCTACTTTCCTAGGAATATAAATTCCTATAATGACTTAGCCACTATTCCTCACTGTTGCCTGTATTATATTCCGCTGAGATGTATTTCTTCGTAGACGCTTCAGTAGATGCCATGCCTTCCTGGTTCTATTAAATTCTAAACACTCATCGATCCAGTTACAAGTTTTCTCCCACTGCTCATTTTTAGTTTTTCCGTGCTGTTTCTTAACTAAGATTTTAATTCTTTTATACTCACTCAGATCCGTTTCTAATTTCAATCGTAACCACTGCTGCTATGCCGCTTTCTTGCATTCAACCACACCTTTCACCACTTAACTCCACCACTCCTCCCACCATCTTCGCCTACCCTCTCGTTCCTCTCCTAACGCTTCCTTCACGGCCTCCTGCACTAATCTTGATCTATACAAACCTTTCCCATTTTTGGCCCCTAATATCAGTAAATTGTACCTAGGACCATTCATTCTCCCCAGATGTTTCATTTGCTCTGAATGGGAAACTCTTCCATCATGCCAGGGTATAAACACTTTCGTCTGTAATAAAAAAAAATTATCTGTACTGCCTTCGGATCCTTTAAATACTCTAATGCCTTGTACTTGAAAGGAATTTTCTTCTTCTTCATAATGTAATAATCAATTATCGATCTTAAATTTGTAGGGTTGTGTAGTACCAAGTATATCTATGTATATCTTTGTGGGGTAAGAAGGAATCACCTAAAAAGCCGTTGCATTTCAAATGAAAAAAAGATAAGTTTGTGCAATGTTTTGGCGCTATCTTTTGGATTAGAGGGTAAACACATACAATTTGTACCTGCCATCTGGGCTCTACTTATGTTAACTAAAATAAAAATTTCGAAATTTAAAAAAAATTTGTCAATTTTTTTAAATTGTATTAACTTGCAATAAGAGAATGTCATGTGAATGTAACACACCAGTTTTTACTTTCTCTTACTCCTAGTAAGAGGAAGTATTGTAATCGTGTCAAATTTTCTATATCGAGTTTTCACCGGAAATATCCGTTTTGAGGTCCCCTGAGTTCAAAAAAGTGGTTTTTACAAAATAGTGTGTGTGTCTATGTGTTTGTGTGTATGTATGTGAACAGCATAGCTCAAAAACGAAAAATCGTGGAAAGGTCAAACCTGGTATTCCGTTTAGATATCACCATGAGATCCGACAGTGGGTCATCTGTCAAAATTCCTCAACCGGAAGTACCACTTTACTAGTTTTTTTTTTTACTTTTTCGCGATTTTCTCAAAAATGGCTCCGACGATTTTCTTGAAACTTGCAATATCAACTACATATATAAAGAGCTACAACTTTTATTTGAAACATTTCTCCGGAAAAATTCATTTAAGGGCAATTTCGGGGGAGAGGTGAGGTTAGGTTTTCTTTTAGAGTGCTATTTCAGTTTACTTAGAATTAAATATGTGGTTGAAATTCCGAGTTTGGCAAAAGTCAGATGACCGAAAGTGCATTTACTTTACTACTTTATTAAATGATTTTTTTCACTTTTTCGCGATTTTCTCAAAAATGGCTCCGACGTTTTTTTCGAAACTTTATATATAAACTACACATACAAAGATGTACAATTTTTATTTAAAACATTTCTCTAGGGAAATTCATTTAAGGGCACTTTTAGCGGAGGGGTGTGGTTATGTTTTTCTCTAAAGTGCTCTCATAGTTGATTACACAATTCTATTATCCAAACAAAATTAATTAGAAATAAATAGATGGCCAAAATTCCGAGTTTCAAAAAAATCAGTAAACCGGAATTGCGCTTTTACTGAACATTTTTTTCAATTTTCGACGAAATTCATTAAATTTGGTACACTAACTATAAAATTTGTCAATTATAATTTTGAGAACTGGAGTAAAAGAAAGTTGTGTGAGTGTTCGACACCAGATTTTTTTAATTTCATTTTGAGTAATCCACATCGTTCACAAACATACTATAACAAATACACACAAGACAAACACAGAGATTCCTAAATATCTAATTTTCTAAATACTAAACAGCTCATTCCAAACATTCTCTGTATTTTGCATTCTCTATATTTCCTGAGAAAAATTCATTTTCAATCTGACATGTTCATAATTAATTGTAGATTATATTATAACCAATAATTAGTCAGTTGTTAGTTAATTAATTAGTTAATTATGTCAGCTGAATTGAAAATAAATACATATTTTAGAGATTAATAAAATGAGAAATATACATCACTTGATATAGTCAATAAAACACAATACTAGTTCTTTCATTACAGTTCTTATAATAATTCTATTCAAGAGTTTTTCTTACACTCTTTGTTTACAACAAATTCATTAAATTAAAATAGTTTTAAGTGCTTTTGTTTTCTTCTACTAAACAAAACAAAAATGTAATAAAAGTTAAATAAACAGAAGTTTTTTCTTTAATATTATAACTAAACATAAAGTTCCAAAGTTTATTTCTTCCAGTTAGAAATTAAATTAACTTTTTGTTATTAGTTAAATTGGATTTATGTTCTATACTATATAATATAAAAATAATCTTAGTATTTTAATTAAATATATTAACACGTTGTGTCTTTCCAAAAGTAATTTTTAATTATCTCTCTGATGTAAACATGTGGCCAATAGTAAAGCAATTTATTTAAAAATCTTCATTCTTAGAATTCCAATATGAACTCTAATTTAATATAACTTTTAGATTTTAAGAGATCACAATATGTCTGATTGTTTTGTAATTTAAATGTTATGTATGATGTTTTTGGCAAACCGTGTCTACCAAGCAATTTGTTTCGCAGATTAAGTCAAATTTCACTTTATCTTACTGTTGCCAAGCAACGCATTGTGATCGTGTCAAATTTTCGAAATTGATTTTCAAATGAATATACCTCTTTTAAGGTGTTGTGAGTAGGATTTTTTTTTTTTTTTTTGCGAAGAGCTATATATAAATATTGGAAGCTAAAAATTGCTGTTCTGTTTACGGGTATCAGCACTGCATGTGAAAGGAATGTAAAACTTCATAAAAGTTGCAATTTCCATGCAACTTTGTTAATTAAATTGCATTAATTGGTGTAAGAGAAATTCGTGAGAGTGATTAATATCAGATTTTTTTTAGTAAGAGGAAGTATTTAATCGTGCCAAATTTTCGATATCGAGTTTTCACCGGAAATGTCCGTTTTGAGGTTCCCTGAGTCCAAAAAAGTGTTTTTTTAGCAAATTTTGCGATTTTCTCAAAAATGGCTTCGACGATTTTCTTTAGACTTGGTATATCAACTATACATACAAAGACCTACAACTTTTATTTGAAACATTTCTCCGGGAAAATTCATTTAAGGGCATTTCTGGAGGAGGAGTGGGGTTAAATTTTCATCTTAACTGCTATTTCAGTTTATTAGACAATTCTGTCATCTAAATAATGTTAATTAGAATTAAATATGTTGTTCAAATTCCTAGTTTGAAAAAAATCGGATAATCGGAAGTGCGTTTGTTTTAATACTTTACTAAATGATTTTTTCAGTTTTTCGGATTTTCTCAAAAATTGCTCCGACGATTTTATTGAAATTTCGTATACAAAAAAAAAATGCAAAGATCTACATCTTTTATTTAAGACATTTCTCTGGGAAAATTCATTTAAGGGCACTTTTAGGGGAGGGGCTTTCTCTTACTCCAATTTATACAATTTTATTAACAAATTTGCATTAAAATTGCAGCGTCCACAATGTATAGTTGGGCTGGCTATAATGAAGATGTGGTATGGGTTATGCTTGTATAACCTACCTGAGCGGGCTTGTGTGGAGCGCCCTCTATCAAAACCCAAAAGTATGTACAGCTTAAATTTACACCTTCCTATTTTTTTTAAAAATATTTATTAAAGTGAAACAACCAAAAACGCAAAGACTATTGTTACATGACATTCATGTGAGAGGGATTCACACGATTTTTTTTTTTTAAGATAAACATTAATATAAACATTTTAATTTTTTGAGAACGGTAAGTATTCTGTAATTATACAGACTAACGGACAATTTTGCTTCTTTTAATAATATCCGAGAATTTTTAAAACGGTCATACATAGATATTATAAAATAATTTGTTGACCGTTGAAGAAATTATGTTATGAAGAAATTTGATGAGGATCGGTCAAGAAAAAACATTTCGACAGTTTTTCCTGTCTTTATCAAGGCTTTAATACATAGAAAGTCGTAAAGATGTGTAGAAAGACTTTTTAAACTTGCACATTTATTACATCGCAGAAACATAACAAGGAAAATTAAAAATTACTAGTGTCTTGTCTTAAATCATCTACAGAAAAATAAAACATCTACGTTTTCTGTACATGATTTAAGACAAGACACTAGTGACTTTTAATTTTCCTTTTTATGTTTCTGCGATGTAACAACAAATGTGTATGTTTAAAAATTCTTCCTCCACATTCTATACATAATTATACAGACTTTCTATATATTAAAGCTTTGATAAAAACAGAAAACATAATTGAATGATTTTTCTGGGCCGATCCTCACCTAATTTCTTCATAGCATAGATATTATTATAATATGAAATATCGGGGATGGTGACATGATAAGAGTAAGATGCGTGCGTTATAATTAGTGGATTAAAATTAGCTTCAACGCTGGATGCTGGAGACCAAAATTATTTTTAGTCCCCTTTGGAATACCTACTGTACGAACGTGTTGTGATAGTGAAGGGACACAGGAATAACAGTATATATATATATAAGTAAAAAAAAATAAAATAAAAAGGGTCCAACTGCGATTAGCGCTAAAGAACCCCCCCCCCCAGCTACTACTTTATATAACCTGCACTGTTGTAAACCTCCCTCACCACTCTCTCCCGCTCACTCTCTTCCACCTCCACCAATACTCCAGGCCTCTTTCTCCTTTACACTCTCGTTATTTCAACTGTTGAAAAGGAAAAAACCACAGACAGTAATTATGATAAAAGATGGGTGCCCGCGTCTCGCCATGTAAAAGGTTTATTTTATCGAAAAACTAGGTGGTAATTTGGGAGGGTGTCCCTTTATGATTACTATGTCCGTGCCTACTTAAATTGTAACGCAAAAGATGTATACGCCCTTTCTACTACAACTTTCCATTCTCTCTCTTTCTATATATACCTCAACTTGTTAATATTGTGGTTGTAGTCAATTTTTTATTTTTTTTTATTTGTTCAAATCCATTTAAACCACAATTGTATGAGTATTTACAACGGACAGATTCTTCTTCATCTTCTTTTCAAGAATTAATGTAACTGTTTTTTTTTTTTCAGATATTTTGACGAAGTGCGTAAATCTTTTATTACTTACTTTCTCTTAACTGTAAAATGAAGGTTTTAATTGATTGTGTCAAATTTTCTAAATTGAGAATTTTCTCGAAATTGTCTCAAACGTTTTTTCTACAAACTTCGCATACTTATTCTACACACACACACACACACACACACACCAAAATATATTCAGCATAAATAATTATCAACTTAATTTGAAATATTTTTCTAAGAAAATTGATTTGGAGTAGCGCTGTTACTTTAAGGCTTGCCCGCTAAAAGCTTCTCAAAGTGGGAGCCTCAAACAAAGCAGATATTATAAATTGAAATTCCACATAGATTGCATTAAGTCATTAAAAGTAAAAACAGGGAACATAAAATAAAAACTAATAAAATAATAGATATTTCATTTTGTTTTTAAACGACATTTTTCCCATTCATAATTCAAGAAATAATCTGGATTGGATAATAGGTTTATTAACAACATGTGTATGTATACCTTAAGAAAGAAGTAACAATATACATTTACATTATAACCTCCTTAAGATTGTTCATTTAGGGATTGTTTGGGATAAGGCTAAGGAAAAATATGAAGGAAATACCTGCAGTTTATGAAAAAGAATGTATTATGAGACAATATGCTTCAATCTTTTGAATCTGGTAGTAAAAGGAAGGATTCGTAGATGCCTATTTCGCGGCAGAGTGGATTTTGATGACAGTGTACAGTGGAGAGTAGTTTCAGTAGACGATTCTGGGATTACAGAAGATTTTTATCGCAAGTCTCTGGAATTTTTGTTTGGTTGTCAGAAGATTTTTAAATATTACTTATTAGGCTCCCAGGCAGGCGGAGGAAGCTTTGAGTAACATAGGTTTGCTGGAATACCTTATAAAATAGGAGTTTGTTTGGTTTAATCATTTTTAAAGATTGTTGTATTTAATTTTTCTGTTTATTATTGTATGTCTATATTTAATTAACAGATGGCGTATTTTATTTATTTTTATTTTCCATTTGTGCAGTATTTTGTTGGTTTGTCAATTGCAGATGTAAGTCTGTTAGTAATAGTGCTAGTTCCGCATGATTATGTGTACAATGCAACATCATGTGCATATACAGGCTAGGTTGTTATGGGGAAGTATCGGAAGAGTAATTAGGTGAAGAATAGGATGAGCATAGGATAGGAGGAAGCCTTTTAAATTTTATTCATCGAAATCTTATTCACCAATTTGTGAGATTTTGACTCAAAAGTAGATGTTTATTTGTGATACTCAAATTGATTTCAATCGGGTGTTGTTATCTATCACATAATCAAAAATTTATAAGTTCTGAGGTAATATAATAATAAATAAATTTATGGCCCTAAGTATTAAATTAATAAATTTAGAATAACTAGTGATGATGAAAATATTAAAATTTATATTTCAATATAGTGTAGGAATAAATTTTGATGTTTATTGAGTCCATATACAGTAACTTTTGTAAATAGTACATTACTTTATTGAATGAGCTTTATGTTTAATCAGAATTATTAGAAATTCTAAATTTAATAAATATCTTTTTAATTGTAATTTTTTTTTTTTAATTTATCTGTATTAACTTCTTTGGATTTTGTTTTTTTTCCTGTAAAAATTGCAGTTAGTGTTCTTCTTCTTTTTTTTTTTTTTTTTATTACACAGGTTTTTCGGTTAAAAATAAAAACAATTGCAAAACAGGGAGGGAAATACATTCATACCCTTATGAATCCTGTTCCAAACAGTTTTGATCAATGGTAATTAACATCATAAAACTATTGTTGTTACATTAGGAATGTATAAATCTTAAAACTAAACATTTTCTGGTTAGATGATCAACGAAAAGAGAAGCATATTTACAGTTATCAATATGTTTTGGTTAATTTAGTATTAACAGTAATTATTACATTTAGTAGCACTTGATAATGACAAAAACAGTTTTTTTTGTTGAAATTTTAGCTAGAATATTCTTTTCTATATTTCTGAGATAAATGTTGATCAATTTTGCAAAATGGTGCCTAAAATTGCAATTCCCGCAAAAAAAGGGGGAAGGGATCATGTCGTTTTTTTTTTACTTCTTCTGATATTTTTTATATTAAATATTTGCTATTGATAGGAGAAGAATTGGCTAGACATTCTCATTACCACGAAGTGAACCAGTTTAGCTGAAGCAAATTGTTTCTCTTAGAAGACTGGGTTCCCATTTGTATCTCTTGTCTAATTTCCTTCCGACAGACTGGAGTAATTGAAAAATATCTAAATCCATCGTTAACTGATCGGTAAACTAAGAACTTCTATACAAAAAAAAAAAAATAGCACATTTTATTTGCAGGCAACTATTATTTACAAACTTTTTTGAATATAATAAAGTTTTTATTTAGATTTTTAAAATTAAAAAAAAAAAATCCTGATAACTCAAGATGCCCCTCAAAAATTACGGATTCAAAATAAGTCGTAAAACGTCAGCGATATCAATATTGCCTGTCTGTGACAACAAAAGAAACACTTATTCTGATACCCCCAAACACTCATACGATGCACATGTTGTATGCACAGGTGTACAACCACCCTCTAGCTTCCGACACCACATACATCTGCACATTGCACCCCCTACAGATGACTAAGTGCAAAGGCTAAGTACAAATATTGACTGTCAAGGAAACCACAATTTAATCTTCTAGATTGAGAACTGGTTTTATAGCTCGCACTCCTAAAGGTCTTATTTTTTTATTTAAGTCGCGTTAACATTTATGGTCATTGGCGTCTAGAGTCTTCTCAATGCACTGCCGGCTTCCGGACAGTGTACTTTCGTTACAGATAAACACTGCCCATCTCCGAACTATGAGCTGTACAGCTTCTAGGAAGAGAAAATCTACGTGCAGCACTAAAAGGCTGCGCTGGCGACTGATGTAGTTCGTTTAGTTGGATGTCCAGAGGGGCAGGTGAGAACAATCTCGGATGCGGACAGCTTTAAACCTCCACTCTTCTTATCCTATTAAATCCTCCCGTATTGCTTTCTTTCTGGTCTAGTTTCCTAGTTTCTGGATTTCTTTCTTTAAGGTTACTTTAAGGACAAGAACGTGCTTTGAACCACTCAATCTCTACACATCTACTTAGAAAAGATATTGTTAAACAGTGTTTAGCAAATAAGTATACGACTAAGTTCTAGAAAACCGTAGCTATTCGAGGAATAAGCCAAAAATATTTAGTCCAAACGGCAATCGGACAAAAATTATATCTGCTCCCTGTGAAACCTTAATGTCAGAGAAGACCATGCCCGTTTTATGGGAGCGTGTCGCGCGTTAAAAGAAATAAAAGTGACTTCTTTAGGGAGAAGTACACTCTCAATGAGGAAGTTAGGAAATATCTCTCACTTTTAAAGTTAGTACAGCTCCTGATTTCTGAATTTAATAAATAATTTTTTTAGATTTTATTATAAGTATATAATCCTACTATTTGGAGTCAAATTAAATATTAAAAAATATTTTAAAATTATATCCAAATCCTGACAATGTCAGAAAATCTGTTTCCAAGCATACTTCTTTTTGTATCAGCGTAAATTTTATTTCATAAAAACACTATCTAGTCCTTGAAATATTATGTTTTTTTGGAGGTGGCGATGGTGGATGGAGGGCAGCATTTGGTTTTCTTAATTTTCCTTTAGATATTAGATGTGGAGTGGAGTGGTTCTATATATAATCTAATTCTATAAATAATCTTATCCATTGCATCTTTCAAGATTTATCATATCTTCCTTGGTCATAGCATAGAGGGTCTTGTGATATGTACAATGAATAAGTATGAATGTATGGTGTAAAGTTAAACTTTTCCCGATTATGAACTACCTATCTCTTCAGACGGTACGTTGGACATGTAAGTGATTTTCGTGTTATTAATCTGGGAAACTCGCAGAGACGTTAACATGCTGAAAAAAATTCAAGATGGAAGAAAATTTGTCTAATAAAATTGAGAATTCGCTTATAAGAAGATCCATGTGAAGTTTCATTTAATTATTTTACGCAAGTTACTGTTTCTCGACACTTAAATGATACTATAGCCATATAACTAGGATCGAGCAGAAACAAATCTGGTGTGGAACATTTACATGACTCTCTTAATGCAAATAGCAAATTTTAATTAACAAGCTTTTCTTTTAACTAGGAATTTTTAATAAATTTATAGTTAGTTGCCCTTAACTTCTATAGGAGTTGGAGAGTCATACCTTATACACGGTAGTTTTAGATAATCCCATCCAGTCCAGAAATACTGGTTGGACAATTTAAAGTTGTTTTTTTTAAGAATTACTTCCTCCAAAATACACCGGAAATCAATTTTTTGGAAAAAAGTTCCAAATAAAAGTAATAGGTTAATATATGAGCAATTAGCATTCTAAGTTCAAAGAAAATCATTAGAGCTGTTTAAGAGAATAATTAAAAATAAAATGCATTCTGTAAGGCGCACTTCCGGTTTAAACCGACTGTTTTGGTACAAATTTGGAACTTTAGCCATGTTTCTATGTAATGTACCATTAATATTTATATGGGTGATTGTAAACTATACATTTTACTGAGGTGGTACTTTGGATAAGCTTAGAATTACTGTTCCCCCAGAATCCCCCCCCCCCCCCCCCCCGCCTCCCATTGTTACAAATAAAAGTAATAGGTATGTATTTATGTAGATTAGAGTACGAAGTTTTTTTTTTTAAAAAAAAAGAAGAGAAAATCGCGAAAAAGTGAGAAAAAACATTCATTAAAGTCAAGACTTTCGGTTAATAAACTTTAACCGAAATCTTCGTGTCAGCTGTATCGCGGAACATTAAGTTTTGAAACTCCTGAGTTTTTTTTTTCATTTTTGGAGATATTTTGTTAGCACACACACAGACCATTTCCTAAAAAAAAAAAAAAAAATTCTACTTACTCAGGGGGACACACATATTTCTGATGAAAACTCGACGAGCCCCCAACCGACGCGAAACATTCGCTGCCGCGGCGGACACGGAACCGCAGCGGAACAATAGTCATGGCGGTCTATGCATGTATTCACATTGGGTGAGGCGGATTCCGCAACTATGGCGGCAGTACAGCGTCGTTCCGCTCCAACGCTGCATGCAGAGTTTTTTCCGCTGCCGCTATTGTTCCGCCGCTTGGAATTGTTAAAAAAATGGTGTTTTCCATTTACGAAGTTCTAATTACGTGTTCTATTACGAAGTTCATTAATTTCATGAATCCATTTCCTTTTCTTTTTACTTCTGAAATAAAAAAGTGGTGTTATTATAAAAATGTCTGTATATCCACTTACCTGTTTTTTACACTTTCAGCAAGTGCCAATAATAACAGAGCTTCTTCTTCATCAGAATCAGACGAAGACATTGTAATACGTTAACGATAAATATTTAAAAAAAATAAATTTTGGTAGAATGTTCAAAGACCCACCAAGGAAATCCAATATGGAAAGATCCAATATTCGCTACCGCGTCGGTGTGGGCAAACTTGTTTCGCTGCCGCGACGCCAGGAAATTTTCCGCCACGGAAAGTTCGCATCCGCCGCGAAAGCGAATGTTTCGCGTTGGTGTGGGGGATCCTTAATTCCTTTTTCTGAGTAAGAGAAAGTAATAAATACTTACTTTTAGATAAATCTAACCGTTTTGAAAAAATTTATTATCTTTTTCAGAAATCAAAATATTATTTGTATAATTTCTCAAATTAGCTTTGTGAAGATCCCTGAATATAATAAGTTTGTTTGAAAAATATTATCTAATATCTAAAAAGTGTATTTTGTGCTGATCCTCCGCATCTTCTTAAAAAAAAAAAAAAAAAAATCTCAACTTATTCAGAACTATCTAGATGGCATGGCATAGGAAAAAATGTTTAATGTTCTTTACAACCTCAGCATTTGACCGACGTTTCGGCAAATTTATTGCCTTTTTCAGGGTAAAATTGTCTTCAGTTCGTTAATAAGTCTATCATTAAATATGCTTTTCACTTTTTCTTAATACTATCGTAGGAATTACTTGCAAACATTTCAGACTACCGAAATGAAGGTGTTTTAAACGGAAATAAATACGGCTTCTGAAATGAAAATGAATTATTGAGAATAGACTGTCTGAATTTTGGTCCCATCATGGAGATATTTCAACATGAAGTTTTCTAAACTGTAAAGATACTTAAAAAAAATAATTAGTAATTACTGCAAGGTAAACAACACAGTCAAATATGAGTTCAAATAATAAGTATTAACAATTTTGGTTTCGGAACGAAATAATAAAGGCGGGCAAGTTAATTCACTTTGAAATTTTCTTTTTTCTAAATTCGTTCCAAAAAAAAAATAGGATAATATGACTAATGACGTAATCATGTAATCGTTAGAAAAATAACAAAAAATGTTTAATACTAGGGTGACAAACACATTCATAAGGTAATAAGATCAAAGCATGCCAAGCTTTAAAAAATAAATATTACATTTGCATGCAATAAACAAAAAAAAGTCCGTAATTATATTTAAGTTAGCAAAAAATGGGGTTTGGGGGCGCAGCTCTCAGCTGGATTAATAGTTTAATACATAAAAAAACATGGAACTAATAAAAAAAATTAAGAAGTAAAAAAACAAAAAAAAAAGAATAACAAAAAAATTAAAAGTTATATTTTTTGATGTGTTAAAACAAATAATATAGTTAGGGAAGTTATTGTAATGAGGCACTCTTTTGGAACCGATGTTTATACTGTCAGTGGCACATAGAGGCGGACGATCATGGAACTAGTAGAAAACATACAACACACATACACATAAACACTCGAACACACACACAGAACACAGACATATACACACTCACACATAGAGACTGTGAAAAAGTAAAAATCGGCTAAGATCGGTAATGTTCGGACGGGCTGCCATTATCGGCAGGCGGACCGTGGGGAGGTCACTTGAAAGCGGCAACGTGATTGGTTCTTACCGCCAAGCTAGGAAATTATAGAAGGGCCGTGCTGACTGTTGCCCGACACAGAGTTTTAGTACTCAGTAGGATGGCATCTCGTAACGTAAGAACGGATGGTGTACATTTCGTCACTGACTGGTACCGTTTATGCTTTAATAATATATTTGGCCGCATTTGCGGCTAAACAAAGCGTTACTTTTTACATTTTTTTAAATTATTCATAATTTTTTTTTTATTTAATAACAAAAAGGAGTATAGTGTTTATATGTATTATAAAAACAAGTGTAAATAGTGACATAAAATTTGTAAATATATATATTTGTTTAAATAGTAACCAAAATTTAGTTGTTAATGTGATCGTGATATAAATTTAAAAAAAAAAATAAAAATAAATAAATAATTACAAAAAAGTTTAAAGCGGGCGTTATTGGTTTATATTTAGTGTGTGCGCGCGTGAAAATGCCGCATGTGAGTAGCGCAAGCGGTGGTGATGATCTCGGAAGTACTGATGAAGTTAAAGTGTTCAAAGATGAAGGTGAAGATGAGAAGAGAGCGTCCGAGAATTTAACAGAAGAGAAGAGTAGTTTAATTGATCTCACAGAATCAGAGGTTAGTAGTGTGTGTCTGTTGTCTGTCACGTGCCCCATAACCATTCTTATCAGTATTTTGCCCCCATGCACATTTTCATCCCCACTACTCTGGTTCAGTTCTCCTCCCGTCTACCCATGTTTTTCATAAAAACAAAAAAAAGAAAAACAAACCTAAAAAGTTTATTTATTTGTTGTTTTTTTTCTTTTTTTTTTGAATTCTGTTATAATATTTGGCCATGTGCCTTTCACGTAGAGAGAGGGCTTCTTAGGCCAAGCCAGCATGGGGCTAGGGTTTCTTTGGGATTTTCCAAATATCCCTTTTGGGCATTTAGTTCCATAAATCTTCTTAGAAGCCCTCATGCTGTGTATACATTTTACCTTCCTTTTTTTTCCTGTCTCACTTTTAATGACTTGTAATTCTTAGAATGCTTTCTCTGTGGATTTTTTCATTTAAAACCAATATTTTTTTTTTATTGTCATTTATACTTTCTCACTATAGAAAAATTAATGGGTCAATATTATGGCTAGTTACTACTATTTAAAAAATGAAATAAAAATCATAAAAAATTCTGGTGAGAAATACTCATGCAACTTTAAGAGGAGGAAATTCCAAATTAGAGGCAAGCATATAAATTTGTCCAGAACACCGAGTAAACATTTTTTCCCCGAAAAAACAGCCGACTTCGAAAAAAAATCGTGAAAACTGAAAAGAAAAACCTTAAAATAGATTTTGTTTTGAAACTTTTAAGCCTTATTCTGTTAGAAAAACAAACTAAATTCGTACTTTTTACGTTTTTGAATTCAAGTATGCTATCAAATTTACACACGCACAGAAAGTGACTGGACTGAAAAAGAAATATACAAAAGGAAAATCTGATAGAAATACTATAACATTTACTTAGTGCAGTTTAATTATCTTTAACCATGTAAAAAGTATTGAACTAGTAAATTTACCTAAATAAATGACCCATTAGAAGTAAACAAAAACATACAGCCCTCTCAAAACACTAATAAAATTGATGAATTACGGTTATCTGATTTTTGCTTCAAAAAATTCCTCAAATGATAGCTATTATTTTTAATTTTTGAGTTTATATTCACGCAGACCAACGAAAAAGAAAATCGATTTTAGGATTCACACATATCCTATGACAATTCGCTTTAAAAAAATCAGCAACTAAAGTGTGTGCTCTTTTTTTCTATCAACAAACGCTTCAATTTTTCTTTTATTTTCTCTTACTGTTGTAAGAGAAAGTCAATATTTCTGTTACTTCTTTTAGTAGATTATTGCTGTTTTTTTTTTAAACGTATTTTCCATATATTGTCTTTAGTAGTTTTGGTAATATAATCCAATTAATGTGACCGGGTTATTGAATTTTCTTGTAGTTGATTCCTTTAAACAATAATCATGAATTGATGTAAAATTCCAAGTTACGCAATGGATTAGTTTCAATAGATATAGACATATATAAACAAGAATTATTGAGAATGTAATTTTTGTTGATTTAACTTCGTGTTTGAAGTTAAACCCTTATCTAATATTAAATCCATCTCGAACTGATAATACCTGTTGATAAAACAACTTTACATTCCTGGTAAAAAGAAAATTTAGTTTTATCATAAATACAAGCTTTAAAAAACTTCGCTGTGAGCTAGAGTTATTAATATTTTGATAATATATCGTTCTGTTTATTTGTAAACCAACAAATCATTCGCATTTGCAAATAATTTTTCAGTATAACAAAAATAAATAAATAATTTTTTATTCGATATTTTTTAAAAAAAGAAAGAAAAAAAAAAGAAAAAAAGGTAATTTGTTAAAAGAACCGTGTCTAATCCATATGTGCCGGCCAATTGGTACCTGTTTAGCCCCTCTCCATACACACACACACACACACAAACAAACACATTTTGTTGTCTATAACGGTTGCTATAAATCCAAACGCATCTCAACACCTTTTTACCTTCCACCATCCAAATTGCCGATCATCTTTAGTTACGGGAGATCATTGACTTCATTGGAAGAGGGGACAAGATGTGGACGGATAGGACAGCGCGCGGGAGTGGTCTCTGGTCTGTGGTGTATAGTGTACATACCTGTCTATCACTGCTGGAACCATCCCAAAAGTGTTGCCGTGAACACACACATTTTGTTACTATATAATATAATAAACCGTAACTTATAAAAATTGGCAAAATTATGGATTTTTAGTTGTTTTTTTTATATATTTTTTTTTATACTCCATTTCTCATAGCTATATTCTTGGTGGGATTATTCTAGTATAATGTGTAGAAAATTGAAAACTTATTGTTTAGAAATAGTGTTTTTACTTTCTCTGACTGGTGCAAAGTGGGAAATACAGTGATTGCGATTGTAGCTGATATTCTGAATTGAATTCTCTTCGGAAATACTGAGACTCCTTCTAAGTCCCATCAACCTAGGATTAGATCTTGGCACACTGTCTAGGAATTCCCACATGAGAGTACCTCATGATGAGGAACTGTGATTTAACTTCCCCAAACTGAGTATATTTATTTAGTGATACATAATAACCAAAAAAAGAGATTTTGCCCTAATAAAAGTTTATTTTAAGCTTGAAACTTGAAGTTGAATGATTAAGGAGCAAGTAAGTGGTTATAAAGCCAGATCCACTGCGAACTGAAAGAGCTTCGTACTCGGTCAAAGATGTTACTACACTGTTGTGGTGGTTGGTTCCGCAGAGCTGGAAAGCATCAGAGACATTTTCCATGGTAGCCTGGTTCATTTCGTGGTTATCGACCGGTTTTGGGCGTTCGCCCATCTTCAGGATGCATTTTTCAGACAGTGTGAGAAAACAGACTTGCACAGAGCAAATTCAGTTTTACACACTCTGTGCAAGTCTGTGTTATCACACTGTCTGACAAACGCTTCCTGAAGATGGGCGAACGCCCGAAACCGGTCGATGGCCACAAAATGAAGCAGGCCGTGCTACCACGGAAAATGTTTCTGATGTTACTACACTCTTTGTTAAAAGTTACGCCTTTAATTAGACAACCTCCGAGTTGAAATGATGTTCGCCATATCAGTGGCCAGAAAAAAAATTTTTGGTAGTATCTCTGCTATGATTTGCTTCCACTGAAGTCATATTCCCTACTAGAGAATTAACACATTTATTTATTTATTGATACTAGCCAAAAAAAGAGATTATCCCGAATAAAAGCTTACTTTAAGCTTAAAACTTTATCTAGATGTTATTAGAATAAATGGCTGTAAAGTCAAATCCATTGCAACCAGAAAGACCTTCCTGTAAGAGCTCCCTTAGATGTTAGTATTTGTAGCATGGCATTGTAGCAGTCTTTAAAGTTTACATTGTGTTATTGCGTTTGCTAAACCCAAATAGTTGGACATCTCAGCTATCTCTGCAGGCTCTCTGTGTAAATATTGGAGCTCTGTGGAGTGTGTAAATATTGGAGCTGTGTCAGTGTCAGTTACGCTGGGATAATCGGAGGGGCACCATGATCCTCCAGGAAGTGCCTCATCTCCTATAAAAGCTTTACTCCCTAATTTTTGAGCCACAAAGAATGAGGACCACAAAGCGGTGAACACCTAAGCCTTGAAATGGTATTTATCCTATCCCAAACGGGAGCCTTCTCATTGCAGTGCCGACTTCCGGGCAGGGTCTTCTCGTTACACACAACAATGGGCAGTAAGTTATAGAGGCTTTTAGAAAAAGATTGAAAATATCTTAGGTCATCTCCGTCTGGAATCGAATCTGGGACCTCAGCCGGATAGTCCAGCGCCCTACCACTGAGTACCCTCTTCCCGTTGGTGGCGTACTTTACCACTATATAAAGTACTTAGTCTTTTAATTGAACTTTGCTTCATAAAGTAACTTCTGTGGCATACATGTTGTTAACCTGTTTCTTCAACTAATTTCAGTTGATTATTGGACCACTCAAATTGTTAAAAATATAATTATGTTGTGCGAATACTGGATTAAATATGATAACCTACAGAAATTCTGCAATTGTTTTAGAAACATTTCTAGATAGTATACTAGTCCTTTAATGTTTAATTGAAATTATATTAAAATAAGAAGGGAAAGGTTTAAAACTGTTGAAAACTTTTCAGTAGGTTTTCCCCTCCTATCTTTTTGACATTATCTCTCTGACTTGTTCTTTTTACAAAAACCTGTTACCAGAATTTTGATCCTTTTCTTACCTGCCTCCACCCCATTATATTGAAATAACTTTTACCTGCTTTTGTTACTTTTTCACTTCCCCACCTTCCATTTAATTTTCTATAAAACTAACAAGTTAAACACACTTTTAAATTATATACAATTTAAACATTTTTGACCTTCCAAATATTTTCATATCTATTGTTGTTTTCATTAACGTATTTTTGGGGGGAAAATTATTTTTTCTTTCGTTTATTCTTCGTTATTATATGTGTGTTCTAGTGGAAGGAGTGACCACAAAGCCAAAAATTCACAGCAATCTAAAAAGTCTATTGCGGCTTTTGTCCTTTTGAATACCATGACCCTTCATGATGGTCTGCCAGTTCCTTGGACGCACTTTTCGCTCAAAAAGAATCGATATTTAGACAAAAATCAGTGTGTCAATAACATCAGGACTACTGTTCTTCACATTTCAATTTCTTTCAATCATGAAAGTTTTGCTGGTGATTTTGGTTTTAAATTCTTTTTTTTTCATAGATTCTTTTCTTAATTATTTTATGAATACTGTTGAAGCTTCACCATCAATTTTCATTATTAGGTTCATATTTTTATATATTTCCATTTAAGGACTTAGTTTCACATTTCTCGGTGATCAATGCTACCAAATACCTACCCTGTCTTACTGCCTTTTTTCGGAATAGTAAATCTTAACTTTATTTTTTACAAGGCATGTTTCTTTATTAAGTCTCTATCAGATGATGATAAAACTAAATTGTTTACAATCATATCACTATACTAGTTAACTATCTTTTCATGTTCTTGGACGAAACTTCTTCATAAAATTTGTGACCACTGTAGTATTTTATAAGATTAAGATTGCAATTATTTTGTGCCATTATTTTATGCGAAACTTTTCCTTCAAAGGGAGAAATTAAGATATTTGTAAAAAATATGTTTTTTTTTTCTGATCGCGTGGCTTTTAACATAATATTTTATTGTCACTTTCAGTTTTTCTAATTATATGATTATATTTAATGCTCTGCTGGGTCTTAAGTACAATAAAATTATTAATTATTTTTATCTTTATTCTGAAAAATATTGCAATTTTATCAGATTATTTGTTGGGAAGTTCCGGTGGAAGCTACAACGTTAATCTTTCTTTAATTTGACATTTCGGTATTGTATGGTTCTATCATCTATATCGTGTAAATGTTTTTTTTTTTAAAGGCATTCCTTAATTCAAGTTCCTTTTTTTTTTTTTCAAAAGCATAGAATTATTGAATATGCAAATTTAACTGAACATGGTTTTTGAAATTCATAATTTTCTCGAGAATAGCTCGTAAAGATTTTCTTTAAACTTGCAATGAACAACAGCCTGTGAAAGCTGTCAGTCAGTCTTATTCGGAAAAATGATGATAATGATTCTTAGGTTGAACTTTTTAAAGTGCCATTACAATGGTTTTTTTTTTTTTTGCACTAGAGCACTGCCATACAAATCTCTAGGTCACATTTAACTTAGCCTTCCATTATTCTTAATCTCATAAGTACAATCCGGACCACTTATCTTGTATCCTACAGCCAATCTTTAGTAAAATCCATTAAAATTGTAACAGGTACTGTAAGAGAAAGTTTTATTCGAACATTTTTGTTCAATTTTTTTTTTTTTTTTTTTAATTATCGACATTAACTTTTTGTATACCATCATTGCTGCAAAGAGGAAGTATTGTGATCTTGTTTTTGAATTAAACGTCCACCTTACTGCTGGCTACTTTTTAAATTTTTTTATTCTAGGTTTGCAAGATTTATTTTTCTCGAAGATGGCCCTAGCCATTTTCTTTAAAAGTTTTACTCATTTGGGAAGATTTTTTTCCAAGAATATTATACCTATACATATCATTCATACTTATATTTTAAAGAATTGTTTCTTAAAATTCAGTTATATTATTTGGAATTGAAATTATAACAACAAAAAATTAAATATGAATAAAAGTGAAGGCAAAAAAAAACTGTTTTGTCTAGGAAGCTTTTTCTATCACTTATCGCCTGATGTTTTATCAGTTTTGGTCTACTCACTTCTTTTGCATTCTTTGCCTCTTTGCTGTTATTATCTTTGTGCTGTAGGAGATATTAGTGTAGGGAGAAAAAAAAAAATCTAGTATGAAAAAGCACGCGCATCTTTCTTCTTACTGCAGTTAATAAAAATTAACAAAATAAATTTGAAAATGTTTACCCCAGAAATTTAATTACCCCTAAATAAATGCAATCGTGATTGGTAGACAGTTGGTTGTCAAACAAAGCAGGTCCCGTAACTGAATGTGATTACATTTTCATGCCCTACATCAAACCCAGTAACAATTGAAATTTTATATCTTTGTTAATACCATATTTAAAAAAAAAAAAAAGATCGCTAGAGTCATTAAACAAGAAAATTCCCAAAAAAAAGCCAGAGCACCTTTTTTTTTTTTTTTTACAAAAGTTGCATTTGTGGTTAACTTGTGGATTTGCTAGCAGTGCCTTTTTACGGTATATTGCTATTTAATATGTGATAGAACCATACATTTAGTGAACTATCTTTCTATGGAAAGGAAAGAAGAAAAGCAGTGTTCCCCTCCAGAAATCATTTTTCCTTGGAAAAAGTTGCAAATAAATGTGATAAGCGCATGTGCATAAGGTACAGAATATACAAAGTTAAAAGAAAAACTTTGATTGAAGCGTTTTGGAGAAAAGTGCGAAAAACTAAAGAAGAAAAAATTAAGTCTGATTACCGTTTTATGGCTTATCCTATAGGTCTATGTAAATAAATATATACAATGCGCCATAAATACTTCATCATCTTCAGAATAACTCAAAACAAGTATTTTTCGTTAAAAGTTAATCTCGAAAATTTGATACAACTGCAAAAAACTGTTAGTATAAAATACAAATTGTAAACACAAAAAGCAATTTTGAATCCATTGTTTATCATCAATATACCGCTTAATCCAATAAAACATGAAATAAATAAGAAAAAACTAAGGATTTTTTATTTTTATTTCTTTATGTTTAATCGGACAAAGTTTAGTTACTTTTTTTAAAACTTTTTTTTGTTATAAAGAGGATTTTAATTCTATTTACGATTGTTTATTTTTGATGTATAAATGTTGAAAATGTTTGTTTTGTTTTTTTCTTTAAGTTTATTATTATTTATTAATTATATATATTTTTTTTTTTATTTGAATGTGAGGAATATTGTTAAAAGTTTAACTTTTTTCATTCTGGTTTTTAATTTGAAAGATAAGTTTGAATTCCAGATGTAGATTATTTTGTTCCCAAGGTGCTTTTTACTTTGTCATACAGGCTGTACGAATACAAGTTTTTGGGTTTTTTCTTAATAATTTTCTTAAAACTTGAAAATTATGGAGTGGTATATTTATTCACAAACATTTTATGTATATGCCTTTCATTTTGCTTAGAAATTAGTATATTTGATGTCTTTTTTATGCACATAATTTTTTAAATATTTAACATTTAAATAAATAAACAAACGTATATTTGTATTAAACACCATGGAATAAAGGAATACAAACTAATTTTACAAAATATATTTAATAAAACATTAACTTAATTATTTTAATGATGATGGAGGGGGGGCTTGTTTTGATGAACTAATTTTTTCAAATCGAGGTAAAATGATTACTTTACCATATTATTTGTAATGATAGTATGTAACAGAATAACACAATTTATGTCTAAATGCACTAATTCCGTCTGCCATATCACACATTCATCACTATCAATTTCAAGATCATATTTTTAAGAGCTACATCTTGCGAAAGCAAGAGCGAAGTATTTCTTTCTTGCTTAACTTTCTCTTGTAAACAATATCCACATCCGCCCCCCAGCCGTATGTGCTTACCAAGGAAATTAATTACTGTTTTTTTCTCTTACTTTTTTTTTTCAACCCAATGATTTTCCTTAAAACTTCCCGTATATGCTGCCCTTACATAAACCAATTACTTTTATATGTAACATATTTCCGGAAATAGTTATTTTAGGATAATTCTGGGGCAATAGAAAATTAGGTATTCCATTTATTATAATGGCTCTCATCAGAACATTGTACGGTTCAACCACGCCGTGAGAATTGAGAGAAACTAGACTTCTAGTAACAATTCCGACTTGCAAGAAACTTGTATCAATGAGAACTGTGTAATGAATGATAAGCCGTTAAGAGGTTTCCCAACAGACTCTCTTTTCTTTTTTTGCTAATGTTTAATTCATTTTCTTTGTATTACGAATAATGTAAAAAAATGGAAGTGTTGATAGATATTTCCTGGCATTATAAATAAATAAACAGCAATTAAATATTTTCTGAGTATCACTGTCTCATATATATAAATGGATAACTATATAATTTTTCGTTGAATTAAATATGTTAATAAATTTATTTATTTGTTGTTCTTAATTTTTATTTAGTTATTTCTCTTTTCTCTTACTGCTGTAAGTGGAATGAAAAAGCGCGGGAAGCTCAAATCTGACATCACTATAGGTGGTACCAAGATCGCATCTCACATGAAAGCTTCGGGTAATAATAAATAAAAAAATCATCCTTCTACCGGACTTTGCGATTTCTCTAAAATGTATTTCTCAGTTTTTCGTGATTTATCTCGAAAACGGCTCCAACGATTTTATTTAAAATTCCTATCCTATTCTCACACATAAATGCCTAACACTTTTATTTTTTTTTAGATGTAAATTTGACATTTAAACTTACCTTTACTTACGTTATTAAGTTTTACGAAATTTTCTCGACCAAAAAAAGATTCACTGTTTTATGAAACATTTTTCTGGTAACATTGATTTAAGGCGGGTTTTGGGGGTACCTATCAGTTACTGCCGCTACAAGCTTTACTGGTTGATAGAGAAGACGCTACTCTATTAACAAGAAATATACATTTCTTAAACATGTATGTAATCCCAACCACCTTTTCCACTTCTGTAGGTCCACCTAATTGTTTAATAATTACAGTTTTAATTAAAAAATTTGTCAATTAAATTTTATTAATTGTAGGAAGATAAAGTAATGTACGTGATTCACAACAGATCTTTTTTTCATATCGTGATCGATTTCTCAAATTTTTTGTTACTAAATATATTTTTTTTCTTCTAATTATTATTGTTAATAATAATAATGAGTGGCCTGAAACGGGAAAAAAGATGCTTCAAGATCCGCTGTCTTATACCTTTTAAGAAATGACTTAGCCCGAAGACAGTCTTCCAGTGCTTCTCCAGTTTCCAGGGATTCCTCCATTGTTTGGCTTCACGCCTGCAAAATTGCTTGTTGACGGCTGCTGCTGGCTCGGGACCACAAAACGGTAATGAGGATCCCAGTTTAGCTAAGACGTCCGCCCTCTATACCCGCGTGTCCGGATACCCAGAAGGCGAGGCTAGATTAGGCTAGATCACCCACTAACTTAGAGCTCCAGTACGCTTATTCAAAGCCTTTAGAGCTATGGTAAACATCCTCACCTCATTTTCTTCTCCCTGCCACTCTTACACCATACAGCAGCATTCGATAATACCAATGACTCAGTCTAGAAAACAGTGCACGTACCCTCTAAAGCCACAGATCTTCTTTCGTTCAACCCTGTATCCAAGCTCCGCTCCCAACAGACCAGTTTTATATATACCCAATGTTACAGTAAATCCTCTGCAGGCAGGAATAGACCTAACTCATCACAGCCGAGCCATCCTGCAGATATCCCAGCCAAACAACAAGAACACTACTTGTATTTTCATCCTACCTAAATAGTCGTCCAATATTCACGCAAGGCTGCAGAAGTAGTTGAAATATACGATTATTTGGGTTTAATATATCTAAAAGGCAAATTCTAGCTCATCACCATAACTCACATTAATCTCTCTCTCACTCTTGACTCATTTTCCCTTTTCATCAGAGTTTTCTACCTTATTATACAAATCCAGAGCCACAAAAGATCTTGTAGGTCGCAAGAATCTAATGGATTTGACTTTGTGGCCATTCCAATTATAAATTTATTTATCAAGTTTCAAAATTGTTGCAGTCACACAAAAAAAAAATGGTGTGAAACACTCACATGACTCTCTTTCACTCTAATTAATATAAATATAATTTCTACAAATTTGGAGTTTTTAATAAACATTTGTTGCCCTGGTAACAAAATAAATATAAGTAGTAGGAGTTATATATTAGGGATAGAGAGTATCTGAATTTGAATACATTGTGTAGCAGTTCGATCTATCGTCAGTTCTCACAAAACTTGCTTAAAATTACGCCCAAGTCCTCATACTTCTCCAGAGCCCCAATAAAATCATCTTTTTTTCCTGAAAAAAATGTTTTGAATAAAAGTGTCCAATTAACTTTCCAAGTTTAAAGGAAAGTGGTAGCCATATTCGAGAAAATTCCAGAAACCTTTTCGATAAATTAGAATTTCCGGTTTACCGATAATCTTCAAATGTAGAATTCTAGCAATATTATTTATTAGTGGCTTTTATCATTATAAATTTGGTAACAAAAATTAAAAATTATACTAAACTGGCATTTTAGAGGATAGATTAACAAGCTTCTCCAGAACACCACAAAAAAACCACCAAGCTTTCTTTGGAAAATGTTTCAATATAAAAAACAATAGGCATTGATTGATGATGTGTGGAGTTAGTGTGCCACGTTTAGGATAATTTGTTGGAACCATTTTCGTTGGTGAAAAATCTTGAAATAATAAAGACGAATATTCTAGTTCGAAAATTTGAAACGATGGCAATACTTCCTCTTACAGCAGTAAGAGAAAATACAAACGTTTCAATACTTCCACTAAAAACAGTAAGAGAATCCAAAAATAATCCATTCATATTTTTTGAAAAAATGTTATGAATGAAAAAGTATTTATATTTATTAAAATATATACAACTTTCATTGTTAACAATTCTGTTTATTGTTTTGTATTTTTATTCATTATTATTATTATTATTATTTCAGGAAAAAGTGGTCTCTGGTCAAAGTTATTCATCAAATAAATTATCAACTAGAAATGACGTCAGTCCAGTATTCGGTAAGCATTTATTTATTTATTTTATAAGACACAAAATGATAAAAAGACTGTAAGTTTTATTTAGTTCTCTACAATTTGTCTTGGTTGTACTTTATAGTTTTTAAGTTTATCGATATAAGTATTTCAATAGTTTAACGCCTAGATTTGTTGCATGAAACTGGGCAAAGTTCCCAGTTTTTTTAGAACTGTCTTTAAAGAGTTGAGTTAAATATACTTCTTTTTTTTCTTTTACAGTCTATATAAATAATATGAACTTTTAAAATAAATTTAAACACAATGCACTCATTTTAGTGTAAATTATTATTGGACTTGATGCATGCTAATCAAATAATGTTTTATGTGCCAATTACTTGGCTTATGCAGGGAGTGTGTGTGTGTGTGTGTGTGTGTGTGTGCTTGTTTGTGTGAGAGAGCGATAGAGCAATTAATCACCAACACTGAGTTCTAAACTAAAATCAGGACTTCCTATCGCAGGGTTCGATGAAAATTTGGTAGAAAGTCTGATGGACGTAGAAATCCCATTCATTATAAATCTTTGATATTCGAAACTGTATTGTACATGTGAAACTTTGCACTATGTTCTAGTTATGTTGTTGTTACCATACTGTATTGTTAAGACAATGGTGAAGAATTGCGAAAAAAAAAATTTGGGGTGAACTTTCTTTTCTCGTAATGAATGCAGTTTAATTAAAAAAAAAAAGTTACTGTAAAACCGCAACGTTAACATCGTGGTAAGTGGACATTGTGGGCACTAAGCTTAGAATTCTATTCCGTGTAGATATAATCGTGGGATTCGGCACAAAGTTTTGGGCCAAAATCCATCAATGAGGGCGGTACTGCAGCTTTTTCTGTTTAAGCTTCATTTACTGTCTACACATTGATTTGGGATCTTTTTTTTTGTGATAGGAGAAATTGATTTGAGGACACTTCCGGGATAGCGTTGATCACGTGCTTCCTTTTAAAGTATTATTGCCAAATACCTTACGATCTGAAAACTGTGTATTAAAGAGAACAATGAAAGATGATTGAAAGTTATAAAACAAAATAAAGGGAGTTTTATACTTTTAAGCCGAAAGCTGTAAAATTAATAAATAATACCATAAATAAAATGTGAGTCTTTTTTTATTTATTTATTTATTTATTTATCGATTGGTATAACTGGTTTATTACAGTTGTGTCATGGAATATACATGCGAAGTATGATAGGCCAGCAGCTAGGCCTATATACATTTAAGTGTGCAGCGGAAAACTTAAAATGGCAGATTTACATTCATAGCCTGTATTTATTGAATACTATTGCCAGTTATAAATCAGTTGACAGGAGTTTTTTTCTTTTCTTTTTATATATTAAAATAATGTTTATTTTCATCGATTCATATTAATTGCTTGTGATGCCAAGCAATCTCTTATTTTGCAAAGCATTTATTCAATTGATAGATTTAAATATTTTATTTTTATTAATACGAGTGAAAGTTCATTCAAGCCGTGGTGAGAGAATTGAGAAAGTATGTTTCTCATACCTTGCACTTCCTTTTGCCCTTTTACTACATTCTCTTACTCGGTAAGAGTTAGTATTCTGATCGTGTTAAATTTTCGATATCGTAATTTCACCGGAAATATACATTTTGAAGTCCGGAAAAGTATTTTGTTTCAAAAGACATTGTCATGATATTTACGTTAAATGGTATCATGGAACCCGACGATAAGGTTTTAATCAAAATCAGTGAACCGGAAGCAACACTGACTGAGTGAGTTTTTTCAGTTATAGCGATTTTCTGGAAAACATCTTCAACGATTTTCTGGTATATCAACTACACATACGAGTGTAATTTACTACAACTTTTAATTGCAACATTTCTCTGGGAAAATTCATTTAAAGGGGAGAATTTTGTGAAGGATAGGTGGGGGTTATATTTTCCCCCAAAAATACCAATTTAGTTTATCATACAAATTCCTTCATCTAAATAATATTACTTATAATTAAATATGTTGCCAAAATTCTGAGTTTAAAGAAAATCGGTTGATTTTTTTGTTTGTTTAGTTTTCTGTTATTTTTTTCTAAAACAGCTCCGATTTTCTTTAAACTATTTATGTTAACTACACATATAAGACCTACAAGTTACATTTGCTACATATTTCCAGAAAAAGTTATTTAAGGGAACTTTTGGGAGAGAGGTGGGGTTATGTTTTCCTCTAAAGTGGTGACGTAGTTGATTATACAATTCTATCATCTAAACAAAATTAATTAGAAACAAATAAACTGCCACGATTCCTAGTTTTAAGTAAATTAATAAACCGGAAGTGCGTTTTCACTGAAAGGTTCTTTCCGATTTTCTCCATAAAAACACTGAAGGGATTTCATTAAATTTGTTATACTAACTGTAAATATAGAGATCTATCGCTTCTGTTAGGAAAATTTTTTTCGAGAAGTGGGGGAGGCAATGCTTTTCTAAAAAAAGACATATTTTTAAATTTTGATTCTTTCATTGATATAAAATTGAAGACAAATAAATATTTAGTTGCTCATTATAAGTCTGAAGAAAATTTGTCAATTATAATTCCGTAAACTGCAGTAAGAGAAAGTCGTGTGAGTGTTTTCCTCCAGATTTTTTCATTACTTTCTAGGAGTAAGACTCCTAGTAAGAGGAGGTGTTGCGATCATGTCCAATTTTCTTCGGAGAAATTGAGTTTTCATCGGAAATTACATGTTTGAGGTCCCTGAGTAAGAAAAAAAAAATGTTTGTTGCAAATAGTTGTATGTATGAGTGAGAAAACGAAAAATAATGATAAAACTAATTGTTGTGGTGGATGATTGCGCAGAGCTGGAAAGCATCAGAGACATTTTCCGTGGTAGCCGTGTTTCATTTTGGGTCATCGACCGTTCCGGTCGGGGCGTTCGCCCAATTTCAGGAGAATACTTTTTTCAGACAGTGTGTGACACCACAGACTTGCCAGAGCAAATCACAGACAGTTAAAACATCATCCGTGGTGTAAAACTGAATTTGTCAGTTGTCTTAAGGGAAAGGTCCATATCGCGACAACTGAAAAAATTGCAGTAAAAAAAAAATAAGGCAACTAATGCCGGTTTACTCATTTTTTTTAATTCCAAATTTTTGGGCAATCTATTTAAATTTTAATTCTAATCAGAATTCTAAAATTCTAAATTGTTACTGTTTAGAATTGTATAATCGACTAAAATATCACTTTAGAGGAAAAAATAACCCCACACCTCCTACGAAAGCCGCCTGACTTTAGAAATTACATTACTCTAAGAAATATTGCAAATAAAAATTGTAGTTCTATATATGTGTAGTTCACATAAATAGTTTAAAGGAAATCGTTGGAACCGTTCTAGACAAAATAATAGATAACTGAAAGTGCGTGTTCTGTAAAAACGCACTTCCGGTCAACCGATTTTCTTCAAACACGGAATTTCAGCAACATATTTAATTATAATTAATATTATTTAGATGAATGAATTGTATAACAAACTGAAGTGGCACTTTAGAGAAAAACATAATTATCACCCCTCTCCGCCAAAAAACATTCTTGAATTAAGTTTCCCAGGAAAATGTTTCAAATAACAATTGTAGCTCTACAATTTCAAATATAATCAAAATATGCGCAATCAACATTCAAAGTTTAAAGTGCGTAAACAGAATATCAAATTTGGCGAACTCCTACGACTTTTCATCTTTGAGGTAAGTATTTTGTTTTCATATACACACAGATAAACAAGTGTGTTCGCTAAAAACATATATTGCGTCCTCGCATATTTCATCTTAAGTCAATAATAAAAGGAAGTAAACAAAAAATAAAAAAATTTAAAATCACAAAAATAAACATATTAAGAGGCCTCTACAAGGTCAATAATATTGACAATACCTTAGCTTATTGACAATAATATTGACCGTGTAAGGTGAAAAAATTGTATTGACGGTCGGTATTCATAAGAGTATTGATGAAATTTCGGATTTTCTGATTTTCGTGTATCAATACTGAGAATTGGAGGGGATATTGACAATAATATTGACCGTGAAGGGGCGGCGCCAATATTTCCATCAATACTCAGTTCAGTAGTTGAACAATGTTGAACTAAAATCAACAACAGTGATACAATACCTTACAAAGGTACTTTGGAAAGATTTGTGTATTAAAATAAAACTCCAATCATACATTTTTTAAAGGTGATTGTAATTTTTTCAAAGTCTTGTAGGACGTATATAAAGGTTTCACAGGTTTCTATTACAGCTGATAGTTGTTGGGGACATTATGACTGAAAACTTCAAATCTTCAAAATTTCTTCCTATGGCCAAGTACCTCAGGGTTAAGGCTAATCTTTCCCTAACACTTATACTTTCTCTCATATTTCTGTCCTGTCTTTTCAAAAATGGTTCAACCATCTGTAACAGTTTGTTAAAGGTAGGTTCATCCATTCGAAAGTAGTTCTTGAAATCTTCAACATCGCAGAGGCTGATTTCCTTCAAAAGTACTAAATGAGAATATTCATCTCCTTCATCAACCATTCTTTCATCCAGTGTTTGCGTTTCACTTGACGAGTAGTGCCAAACGCCAAAATAATAGGTACGCAAGCTTTTGTACGATTATTCATTTTTTGGAATGGAAAAAAACAGCTAAAAACCGAGTGAAACAACGTAGATTCACTCTCCTGGTGGCAGAAGTAGTAAGTACTGAGCAAGTTATTGACAAAAATATTGACAATAATATTGATCGTGTAAGATAATGAAGTGTTGAGACCGGTTAGCACGAGTATTGATGGTTATACTGCCAATACCAATACTGATAATATTATTGACCGTATAGGGGCCGCTTTAAGATAAATATTTCTTTCAGCTGTTACACAATGAAATACTTGACCGAAACAAAAACAATAGTATCTGAAATAAATCTTTAATTCAGGCGTTGCTTAAGCAAATTTTAAAATAGAAACCGATTAGAATGTTATAATGTCAAAAACTAACATCTTGTTTTATGTAACATTTTGACACAACAGGTATACAAACCAAGTGTTAATCAAATTAACGTTCAACTGTTGATTATAATATATATTATGAAATATATCCTCCATAATTTTTACTTCCTCTTGAAAACTATTAAGAGGAAGCATTTCGAGTAAAAAAAAAAAAAAAAAACTGAAATGTAACACTCGCACGACATTTACTGAAATTTACATAGTTATAATTATTGACTAAACTCATCAAACATACAATTCTTATTAGATGTTTAGTTGCCCACATGAATGGGAGAATCTGGACTTAATATAAGCAAAGAACCTCCCCCCCCCCCTTAAAACCCCCCCATACAGTAAATTTTCTCGGAAATAATTCCAAACAAAAGTGAGAGTTATCTGTATATACCGACGGTGTTTTTATAGCGAAGAAAATCTAAGAAAACTGAAAAACTATTCTGTATTGTCACACTTCCTGTCAACCAATTTTGTCGTCAAATTTAGAATTTTGGCATCACATTTTATCGTATTTAATATGATGTTGATATAGAATGATATAATAAACTGATTAACAATTTAGAAGAAAACATAACCCCACTACTCCTCCTCAAAACAAACCCTATTAAATGATTTTTTCTCAGAAAAAGGTTACAAATAAAAAGTTGTAGTTCTATGTAGTTAATATTCCAAGTTTAAAGAAAATCGTTGGAGCCATTTTCGAGAGAAAACCGCAAAAAAAATAAATGGAACGGAAAAATCCACTTAGTAAAGTGATATTTTCAGTTGACCTGATTTTGATCAAAAACCTTATTTTTCTACGATTTTCAGTTTTTGAGTTATGCTGGACTACAGACAGACTAATTTCTTAAAAAAAAAAAATTCGAACTTAGGGGACCTCAAAACAAGTATCGCAATACTTACTCTTACAGCAGTAAGAGAAAATAAAAAATTGTTTATATAATATAAGACAGTAGTCACATAAATTAATTATCCATTATTTCAATAAGGATTATTAGAAACCAGATAATCTGTGTGCAAGACTAATATTATTTATCAAATTAGTATTCATTATACAATGACCAAAATAGTGTTATTATATTAACAATGCATTTCGGAGTAAAGCCGTAACATCACAACGGCCACCTCCCCCCCTCAAAACAAATTCAAACAAAAGCGATAAAACTAAATTCGGATATTTAAAAAAAACAACAATAGAAGACTTTTTTCTGTTAACATTTTTTTTTATTGGTTAAAAGTGACCTTTAAAATTCAGAATTTAAATTTGAATTGTTTACAAAGAAGTTGATATTTAAAACAAAATAACCACACATCGTTTATCTGACGGAGCGGAGATAATGTAATTTAGACACCCTTACAGCACAGAATATTTCCTCTACCAGCAGTTTGCTAAAGTATTGCATAACAAAAAAAAAAATCTAACGTTGCAGATGCCCAGCAAGTTCCCAAAAAAACAAATTTTCCCAGGAAATTATAGGAAATAATCTATAGTATAGCATCTAGTATAGTACAGTATCTATCTATAGTATAGTATCTATCTATAGTACAGTATCTAGTATAGTACAGTATCTATCTATAGTACAGTATCTATCTATAGTATAGTATCTATCTATAGTATCGTATCTATCTATAGCATAGTATCTATCTATAGTATAGTA
>JAAEAF010009915.1:0-27567 GCA_011037195.1 Triatoma infestans
ATTTAATTTGGTATTAGAATTGGCTGCAAGAGCTATTAGAACGAATGCGAACGGAACCATTTATAATAGGCTCACACAACATATTATGGCATTTGCCGATGATGTCCACCTTGTTGCCAGGAACACGAATTCTTTATCAGGTGTTCTCCAAGAATTCGAGGAAGTAGCCAGGTCCTTGGGCCATCGCATAAACGATAACAAAACAGTTTTCATGAATTCCTCCAGAAATCCCCAAGAGTTGGAGCCGATGTTCCTAACAGGTGGATGAAAGCCTCTTTAAATATCTGGGACCCTGGATTACAAATAATAATGATGTAAAAGAAAACATCAAGGCAAGGCTAGCAGCTGGTAGCAGATGTTTCTATGCCTTAAGAAACACGCTAAATTTTTGGTCCTTCTCTCTCGAGAAAAGGGCTATCATTTATGAGAGCATTATTAGACCCGTGGTAGCGTACGGAAGTGAGACTTGGGTTCTGACTAAGGATAGCGAATTCAGACTTAATGTCTGGGAACGCAAAATCCTGAGAGCCATATATGGCCCAATATGCGAAAACGGAGTATGGCGAATAAGAAGGAACCAAGAGCTCGAGATCTTTAAAGGGACGTTGACTTGGTGACCTTCATAAAAAAAAAGTAGACTCCAATGGCTGGGTCACATTGAAAGGATGCCCGCAGAAAGACTACCACGTCGACTTATGTGTGGGAAACCTGGAGGAAGAAGGAAAACAGGGAGACCGAGAAAAAGATGCCTTGATGACTTGGAAGAGCACCTGAGACTGATGGGGGTGAGGAGATGGAGGTTGAGAGCATTGGACAGGAGTGATTGGAATTCTCTAATTAGGAGGCCTTGGTCCCTGGAGGACTGTAGTGCCAACCAGTAAGTAAGTATTGCAGCGATCTGTCAGTTTACGTAATTGTATTTTCAACGCATTTGATATTGAGTCCAAAATAAAGTGGTTTTTTTAGTAATGGATTGTATTTATTTTGTGTGTATATATCTATGTGCGTGTATTTATGAACAGAATATCTCAAACAGGAAAAGTTGCAGATAGCTTAAACTTGGTGTTGCATTTTAGTTACTACTATCACGTCAGACACGAAGGTTTCAGGCAAAAATCCATTTTAACCGGAAATGCCATTGTACTAAACGATTTTTTTCAGTCTCGAAACGGGTCCAACGATTTTTTTTTCCACTTATTATATCAACTAGACATACAAAAAAAATACCTACAATCTTTTATTTGAAACATTTCTCCGGAAAAATTCATTTAAGTATACTTTAGAAAAAGTGGAGGTTATGGTTTCTTTTAAAGTGCTATTTCAATTCATTAAACAATTCCATCATTCTAAATAATATTAATTACGATTAAATATGTTGTCGAAATCACAAATTTGAAGAAACTAGTGCGTTTTACTGGAAGTAGTTTTCAGTTTTCTGCTATATTCTCTAACGATTTTGTTAATAACATCTACCTAATCTTTTTCTTTTGCTAACTCCATTTTTCGACCCAATCAATACTTTATAATAAATTAAAAATTAAAAAAACAATTATCACAAAATAGAAAAGTGTTCAATTGTGATTGTTTCTTAATAAGTATATACAAATTATTTATTACATTTTTGCAATATTACCACAAAAAAAAAAATATAGGGGCAACATATTGTTTGAATTTCACTGACATTTCAGTACAGCTTTTCCAACCAGGCCCCCCCTCTTTATGTAAAGACTTAAATTAAATTTAGAAGACAAAGTTTTATAATATTGTTTAGATTAGGACTTGGGTGAAACGGGCTGGTAGTAAGGAGGCTCTGTACAGTTTTCCTGTTTTTAGTCTTGAATCAATCTTTTCTCCTCCAGTTTGACTTAAATCTGTTTCCAAACTTTTCGGTATGCGGTACATGTTTGGGTGCTTTTAAGGATTTTTAGGAGTAAAAGAGTTGAGCTATACATTCTGAAGTTATGTGTGTTTGTGTGTGTGTTTGTTTGAAGATTACTTTGGAGGTGGGATAGATGGATGGTTTTGTGATGGAGTGGGAGGGACGGTATAGTAACTTTCAAGGGTACTTTCCTGTGTTTGCTGCGTGTGGGTGGAGTTTGTTGTAAAAAGGAGGCGGCGATGGCGAGGAGATGGAATTTGTTTCCCAGTTTTGTGTAGAGAAAGGTGTTCTTTCTCTCGATTTTTTTTTCTCTTCAGAAAGTTAACATGCTCTCTCTCTCTCTCTCACTCACACGAAAAACAAACTTAATATTCTCTTACACGCACACTCAAACCAATCTTACTTTTAACCTTCTCCACACCACCAGTTTTACAAACACAAGCACACACACACACAAACGCGAATAACATTTCGTGAGAAAGAGTAGATAGAAACAGACAAAGAGAATTGAAGATGGAAGCAAGATGAAAAGAAAGAAAAGAAAGAAAAAAAAAAAAACAACAAATTTTGGTAGGGAGAGAATGAGATCTATTGACTGGTTACTAGACGCATGCGCAAATAAACCATTCTGAATACACTCCATCATTGGAACTGAATCTGAATGTAACTAAAGTTCCTTTTACACTAAACTGATAAAATGTTAAACTTTAGTTTCATTCTGTTTTTTTAAGATATTTTTAATTTTTTTTTTTTCATTGTGATATTTTATTTTTTTTTAAATTATATGTATAATTATTATATTATTAAAATTAATTATTTTTTTTATTTTTTTATCCTCAACACCTTTCATCATTATCTTCAGAATATACTATTTTGATAGCTGGGCTAAGTAACACTTTTTTGTTTGTTTATTTTTAGTTTTAAATTATTATATTTTCTTTTCTATCTAAATTATTATTAGAAATCTAAGATAAGATAAACTTTCTTGACGAAAGAATAAGGAAAACTAAAATAGTGTTTGACGTATCTTGTAACGTACGTACTTCCGTTTTTTTTTTTTTTGCTTTAAATAAGTCATTTAGTTGGAATATTTCTAAGTAATTATCAATTTCTGATAAAATTATTATTCTTACATTCAATCTGATTAATACTTTCTATTCACATATACTTTCCTCCGCGATCCATATAAAAATTTATATTAATTCCTTAAATTTGTAGAATCGATTGTCTCACTTGATGCTAAAATTATTTTGTTAATTCGTGTAATAATAACTTGTACTCCATTTAATTTGGCCTTCTTTTTTTACTGTTCAATAAGCCTACAATATCTAAGCATAAAGTTTTATATTTTGCAATATATACAGGGTATGATGGATAACGACTTTTTACCGGAAACTAAGATAGCTAGAAAAAAAAAACTAAAAAATACGTGTCCCCGTAGTTTTTTTTTTTCTTAGAAAACCAAGTTTAATTTGTAAATTTATTTTGGTGTTTCCAGAAGCGAAATACAGGCACAAACTTCATTTTTTCAAATAGGGAGGTGTAATTTTTATTTAAGAAATAGTTTCCTCTATTTTTTTATAAGAAAAATTTACTTGAATGGTTTTTTTTTTTTTTCTTTGAGTGATATTTTACAAGTTATGAATGAAAACATGATTTTTATAAGAAATTTCAAAATGATATTATAACTTTTTTTTTTTTTTTATTGAATAAATAGAAAGGTACTGTTTTATTAAAAAATTTTACTCCTCATTAATTACAGATCTTGCTCGAACTAGCCTCCACCATTAGAGATGCATAGACATGCTCTTTCCTGCCAATTGTACCTGACGCCAAAGAAATACATCTCTCATTGTAGCTAGCTTCTGGAAGCACCCTAACCAAATTTGCAAATTAAATTTGGATTTCTAAAAAAAAACTAAGGGGATACGTATTTTTCAGTTTTTTTCTAGCTGTCTTAGTTTCCGATAAAAAGTCGTTATCCATATACCTTGGGACGGACACCTATATATATCTATGCAAGTTTAATTGCAAGTCATACATTAAAAAAAATAAAATGCAAAAACTTCATTGTTATTCAGCCGTAGTCGTAATGCTCAGTCCAAATGGTTTTGGAAGGAATACTGTGACAAGGGAATTTCAAAAAAATTTAGTTTCAATTTAAAAACAATTTTAAAAATCTTATTATTACCAATATTTTGCTCTCTTTTGATGGATATATATAGTATTTAATTAGCTCATGGATGCCATTTAGGATAGATAACATGGGCTATTCCACCTTGTGCTACTACGAGAAAGAAAAGTTAACTGAGGTGCGAGCACTAATGACCGCAGTTGTCGTTACAGAAAATTACCTCAAATTATTTTCTATATTTTTTATAAAAATAGAAATAAAATAATTTCTATTTTATAGTTATATTCACACGGACTTTCTTCATACTGTTCTACATACAATTATGTATATAATGACAAATTTATTTATACTTCAGGTTTTATTTATTTATCATAACATAAAGTAATGAGGGTAGGGAGCAAGAATCTATCTAGGCAAACATTAAAAGTGATTACAATGTAATCGAGAAGTGAATGTCAATATAACATTCATTAAATCGATCCCATATATTTGATATTTTACGCCGCAAAATTCCGTAGAATTACCTTAAAAATGATTTTTTTTTTTTTTTTGGACAAAAATGTTACAAATAAAGTGACAAAATAGTTACAAATTCTTAGTTTGATGAAGGAAGTGGTTATACTCGTAGTTGTTTTCAAGAAAACTGAAAAATACTTTAAAATTACTGTACTGGAAAATTGCACTTTCGATTAAACAATTCTCTCTTGAAATTCTATCGAAGTTTTTAATGTAAATTAATATTATATACGTTAGTGACGTAAAATATTCTCGCGTAGTACTTTATTGGAACAAATACATAATTCAATTTCCTCTAGAAAATATTTCAAATAAAATTGGATAGGAATCTATGTTTATAGAAAATATACGAATATTAATAAAAAACGTTGAAGGTTACTTTTGAGAAAATCATAAAAAAAACTGAAAAAGACATTCAGTAAAATATTGTACTTGATGGTGGATTTCTCCTAAAAAAACTTACGTGTCATATGCGGTGCTAGTATCCAATCAAAATACCAAGTTCAAGCTTCCTACGATTATTCATTTTTGAGATATTTTGTTCACCCCCGCCACCGACCATTCGCTAAAAATATTTTTGACATACTCTATGAGTAAGAGAAATTAATAATCCACGTAGTCTTGGAAACTACGTCTGTTAACTCTCTGAATAAACATGAATAAATTGTAAATAATAAAAAAAAAAAAAAAACCAGATTTGAAACACTCAGATGACTTTTTCTTACTGGAAAACACACGTTCAATTTGACAAATTTTCATAGATATTGGAAGTTTTACTAAAACTGTGCTCTCAGTGATATACTGAAGTGGACGGCTGATCTGCTATTCATCCTCCGCTCCCTTTAAGGACAATTGGTATTTACAAGTACAAAGAAGTACACTCAGCGTATAGTTTCCACAGTTTTTTCACACTTTCCTAACTGCAGCCCCCCCAAAATGCTCCTTCATAGAGGCCATTATTAGTGACAAAAGGATATTATACCAGGAGACAACTCCCGAATACTCGTACCTAACATTTCTTTCATGACTGCACCACCATTTTGGGGCATTTTTCTCTTCCATAATTCCTGTTCCATAACATATAGATAACATGTACAATTACCACTCTCTACCTTCAGCACCACAGATTCAAAAATCTAGGGTCAAACACCAAAAACTCAACAGCAGTTTGAAAATATATATTTATGATGAAAACAAGAATTTGGTGGCTTATTGTGTTAAAACACAAAACAAAAAAAACTAATTTTGTGTTGTTTTTTAATAATTAACAAGTTCGGCGTTTCGACAAACTTTGTTTGCCTTCTTCAGGAATAATACAAAAATAAAGAGATGATCGTGGATAAATAGATGCTCTCAGTACTATACTGAAGTGGTAGTTTTTTTTATGACCGAGCTACTAGCCGGAAACTCCAAAAAGTGATTTCTTTCCGGCAAAATATTTCAAATAAATATTTTGGAACATTAGGATATGTATTTGGTATACTAAGTTTGTCTAATGTTACTTATTTATCTAACAAATTAAACTAAAAAACAATGGTATCATTTTAAATACTGACGCGCCTTAAATTAAAAAAAAACAAAAATTATTAAAATTTCTCCCGTAAAGGAAGTGTACCACGAACCGAAATAAATGGTAGGTTGATGGAGTAAGTATGTAAGTACTCTTACTACTATAAATTAGCTAATAATCATAATAATAAGGGAAGGGATTAGCTCAGTGGTAACGCGCTGGGCTATCAACGCGGAGGTCACGGGTTCGAGTCCGCATGTCGTTAGATTTTCTTTTCCTAGGAGCCTAAAATTATTTATTAAAAAAAATTATTACATTTTCTCCCTTAAATGAAGTGGGCCATGGATCGATGGTAGTTTGATGGACTAAGACTCGACATCACAATGGGTGTAAAGTAGGTTCAATGCAATGAAGTACTTCATTTTTTTTCTTTAGTCTGACTGGATATGTGTGGCCGACTGTTATCTTGTTGGAACAAAATTTATTTGCGTTTACCAAAGCTGGACAATCGTGTGCCATGAATGACTGACTACATTTTTATATCTAGTTATTGGCAGTAAAGGTTGTAATTCATGCAAAAATTACATGGGAAATGAATTCGTGATGAATCACTCCACCTGCATGGTTCCAGAAAACGTACAATATGACATTTTCTCATTGCCCTCTTGCACCAACCGGAAATGCTGTTTGACCGCGATCCAACCTTATCTCAGCAACACAATTTCGCAAGTAAATTCATTTCTCATCACTTGTAGAAGCGTATATCAGATGGAATTTTTGATGAATTTGGCAACTATCCGTTCACCTTGCAACCTGTTAAGGTGTTAGTTCATGGGGACTATCCTACATCTCCGTTTTATCTTTCCCAAAGCATGGAGATAGCAGCTAACGGTATCTTTAGACACTGGCATTTCTGTAGCACGTGCACGTACTTAGGTTGAATTAGAGTCGAGAGTTTCCCGTAAAGCCTTATCAACGCACGTGATGGCTGTCCTGAAACTATTCTTTTTTATGAAGACATATCCTAATTATTAAATTTTTAAAAGCACCGAGCTGAGGAAGGACATCTTTCCTTTCAAATAGAGCACGCTTAGCTTTAGTCGCTGTACAATGTTTTTTTTTTCCAGTGGTGACGTAAAATTACTAATATATCATCCTGTTTTTCTAAAAGATCTCACTATTAAACTGTCTTAAATCTAAAGTTGAAGTCTGCTCTCTATACAAACTTGATAGCCTCACTCTGACGAAGGATAAGAATCCGAAACCAGTTAGGAATAACATAAATATACACGCTATGACGGATAAATTCTTCAGTTAGTAGATATTCTTCACATAAATGAAAATATTAATCCCTGCAAATTAAAATTTTTTTCGATAGTTTATTATTCTAAAACTAGATATAGATAATTATATCCATTTAAATCAAGATATATGTAAATATATATAATTATCAGGTGATTTTCTTTGTTGACCGTTAGTTATAAGATGAAAACAAGAATTTGGTGGATTATCGTCCAATTCAAGGTAAAAAACACAAAACGAAAAAAAGAAGTAATTTTGTAATTGTTTTTTAATAATTAACAAGTTCGACGTTTCGACAAACTTTGTTTGCCTTCTTCAATAAATAGAAAAATTATAACACAAAACTTTTTTGTTTGTGTTCTGTGTTTTCTCTTTATTTTTGTATTGTTCCTGAAGAAGGCAAACAAAGTTTGTCGAAACGTCGAACTTGTTAATTATTAAAAAAACATTGCAAAATTACTTTTTTGTTTTGTTTTGTGTTTTTTTACCTTGAATTGGTCGATAAGCCAACAAATTCTTGTTTTCATCATAAATATATATTTTCAAACTGCTGTTGTCATTTTGGTGTTTGACCCTTGATTTTTGAATCTTGGTGGTGCTGAAGGAAGAGAGAGGTAGGTGTACATGTTATCTATATGTTATGGAAACTGATGGAGTAGGAATTATGGGAGAGAAAAATGCCCCAAAATGGTGGTGAAGTCATGAAAGAAATGTTAGGTAGGAGTATTCGGGAGTTGTCCCCTGGTATAATATCTTTTTGTCACTCATAATGGCCTCTATGAAGGAGCATTTTGGGGGGCTGCAGTTAGGAAAGTGTGAAAAAACTGTAAAAACTATACGCTGAGTGTACTTCTTTGTACTTGTAAATACCAATTGTCCTTAAAGGGAGCGGAGGATGAATAGCAGATCAGCCGTCCTATAAATATTATCTCCACGCCTATAAACAACTATAAAAAAAATTCATAATTATATTCATATTTAAAAATACAAAATCTTAAACTTGAAGTAGGTTAGGATTTCAAAAATTATATTGAAATAAAAGCATTTTAATTCAATTTATAGTCAGTTACATTAAAATCAGCAAAGTTTAAATCCTCCAATAGTGCTCATAATTTCTGATTTACACTGTAACTCTTAAACTTCCTTACTTAAAAGTGTTACATAAAACCGTTATAAGCCTATTTTTTTTATTTTTTTTTTAATGTATATAAGCTTTTGAAAAAATTTTAATCTTGTATGATAAAATATATATTTTATATCCATAAAAATTTGTTATGAATTGTTATAAGTATGTAATAGGGTGGGAATAAATGGAAGGCTCAACTTAGATATTATTTCTATTGTATCGAAATTTAATCCTTATGTATATACTATATATATCATTAACTGTTGACGTGCTTTTTCAGCTTTTATCTAGGTATGATTTTTGTGAGTGAGATGGTGTGCCTGTTTTTTTTTATTTTTATTACTTTTATTTCCTTTATTGCTAAAAACTAAATAATGGATATGTTGGATGGAAAGAATTTGTTTTGTTTGATGAGTTAAGAAGAAGACTTGGTTAACACTGATTAACTGATATATTAATAATGAGACACAGACAGCCTAATTTCCACTGTATTTAACTGAGTTTTATGGACTATCCGTCGCTAAATTTATACAGCTTCTCCCCACTGCAATCCGAGAGAGTGGTTGAGATTCTCTTGCTCTCTTTGCTTTGCTGTTTGCTCTCTTGCTGTTACAACTATTTGGAATCGTGTTAATTTTTCCAGACTGAGTTTCTCCGAAAATACGAATTAAAAACCTGTAATTATAAAATATAAACAATCTTTAAGCTAATAAAATTTTATTCAATCTTGAAATCTTTATTAAATGTTCAATTTAGTACATTAAAATGAAATGGTAGTTTCGAGATAGGTAAGCTAATAGCATAAATTCCCTAGAAACTGCTAAGCCAATCTTTCTCGACAAATGTTTAACAGTCAAATAATTGATTATTCTTTATGTACAGTTAATATAATGTTTCTTTTTTTAAGTAAATAGTTTGCGTCGTTTTCAGAACACAAAAAAAAAAGTAAAAATAATTCTGGTGTGAAACTCTCACACGATTTTCAATTCTGCGATGTACATTGTCATAAACTACGTATGTGTTTACTTGTCATCAATGATATATCAATGGGAGAACCTGAATTAAACAAAAACCATTATTTGGAGGAAAGCATCACCTTACCCCTTCCCGAAAACCACCTTTAACTACTAAACTTTCGGCTACAAAAATTTCAAACAGAAATGTTATGTCACCGTATATATAAGTCTACAAAATTTCTTATGAAATCCATCGGTGTTTTTGTAAAAAAAATTGCAGGAAATTGAAAATAAAATAAGAAAAAAAACTGTTCAGTCAAAACTCACTTCCGGTAAACCGACTTTTTTTTTCAAATTGATGAAGTAATCGTATAATAAACTAAAATACTATACTTTAGCGGCAAAAAATATAACACCAACCCATTTCCGCAAAAGCACCTTGAATGTATTTTTCCCGGAGAAATGTTTCAAATATAATATTGGGCAAGATGAAAATCTCAAAAAACCAGAAAAATACCGATAAACTGAGACTTCCTAGTTAACGAATTATAACTTCCTATCGGACCCTGTTGTCATGTTTGAAATTTCAGCGATTTTTTTTCGTTGCTAAACTATGCTGTTCAGATATTTAAAGATACATACCCACACGCACACCACACACGTACACTTTTTCGAAATCGGGGGGGGGGGACCTCAAGTACGTGTACTTTTTTTGGTAAATTTGAAATCGAAAATTTGACACGACCACATAACTTCGTCCCTTCGGAGTAGAAAAAAAAAATGCTAAACATGACAAAACACTCTTCACATACACCATATAGAGTTGCAATAAACTAGAGAAACAACTAATTCTGACTAATTTCTTCAATATAGCGAATGACTAATTCTGACGTCAAATCTCGAATCATAATCTTTTGGTGAATTCCTAAACTTTATTTCGTAAAGAGTTTAGTTTTCAGTGATTGTTTCCCTGTGCTGGTTATTTGTTACATGTATTTCCGGTTAAAATTAATTTAAAAAATTGACTGATCCCAATACTTCCTCTCAGATTAGTCATCGAGGAAATTAAAAAGTAAAAATCTAGTTTCTGGAGGATCGAAGATCAAAAATTAAGTTAAAATTCATTTGAAGTGAGTATTTTGTGGGTTTAAAGTGTTTGTTTTTATGTCATGTTTTCTTCTAAAGTGCTGTTTTTATATTATTATTGTTATTTATTTTCTCGCGCCCTTATGCATGAGGCACCTGGCTCATTACAAGCGAACATTTTGCTTTTCTGTCTTCGTTTGGTTTTTATTTTTTGTATTTTTCTATCAGTAATAGGCCGACTGCCATCGTATGATTGGGTCCCGTCGTCAGTGTAATCCTAACATTAGGGATTTTCCGACAATCCAGGAAAAGCTTCGTCCTCCTTTCAATGCCATGTGCGAAACTATAAGGCGCTCTTAGGTTAAAAAACGTGACCAAGAAACTCGTTGCACGTTTTATAAAGTATGTGGTCCCTTTCAAGCATTTTGTATGGATTTGTGGTGGTGTGGTTCATATAGGGGGGTTGGGAATCAGCAGCAAGAGCGATTTCCTGCAGCAAAATCTCCCTGACGATCCTACAGGAATGGAGGATTACAGTTTGCTGCATTGGAGCTAGCGTCTTTCTATTAATCTTAAGTTTAAGCAGTCCACCCTGGATAGCGCGCGGGATTAAAACCAGCTGCAGAGATGACAATCGGCACAATGTCGACAGACACAACGTCTCTCTAAAGAGAAGCAATCTCAGCTACCAGCGGCCTGTACTTAATCAATTTCTCATTGAAGGCCCGCACAACATTAGCCGAGTCCGGGACTGTGACATCTATTATATATATCTTACCCTCATTCTTATTGTGCCACACAATATCAGGTCGGGTGCCCTCTACTGTGTGATCCGTGAGCACCACGCGATTCCAATAGAGTGTGTGCCCGGAGCGATTCTAGCACCGGTTCAGGATCATATTGGTAGTAGGGTGGGACGACTGAGCGAAAACCTAACTTCAATGCCAACTCCCGGTGCAGCATCTTAGCCATTCTATTGTGCTTCTTAAGGTACTCCGTCTGTGCCAACATTGGACAGGCAGAGAGAAGGTGGTGGATCAGGAAATCTATCAGCCAGGTGTGTGGCACCGAGTCATATGCTTTTTGATAGTCAATATATGCCATGCACAGATTACGGTTCATTCTCTTAGCCTTATTATTATTATTATTATAATTATATGATTCTGTCATCCAAATAATATTTATCAGAATTAAAAAAATATGTTCCAAAAATTCCTTGTTTGAAGAAAAATCAGTTGAACGGATGTGAATGAACCGTTTTTTTTTCAGTTTTTTTCATTTCCTCCCAAGAAACACCGATGAGTTTTCATTAAACTTGTCATATTAACAATACATGCAGAGTCATCTATCACTATTATTTATATCTTTTTCCAAGAAAATTCCTTTTAGGATAGCTTTGAGGGAGGTGAGCTTAAGCTTGCCTCAAAAAAGTTGTTTTATGAAGTTTAGATTCTCACATTCATGAAAATTGAAGGCACCTAAACATCTAGCATGAATTAGTAAATTAATTAAGGGAAAGCCGTGTGTGGTTTCACACTAGATTTTGGAATAATTTATACTGAACTCAGTTTTTATTCATTTATTTTTATTGTCTGTGTGGATGGACGAAGCCCTATGCTATATAGGGTGAATTTAGAATTCCATCTAAAATGCTAATACTATATACTATATGATCCTATCGTCTATATGTTATTAATTTGCTGTTAAAATTCTAGGTTTATTTTTATTTCTTTTGAAGCATTTCCTCCACCAAAACGAACGTAATGGGCTTTCTGTGGCACCTATCCCGTTCGATCAAAAATAGTTTCATAAATAATAGGATGGTTGAGCAAGTAGATACATTTAGCTAATCTAGGCGGCAGTGTATCCTGCATTAGGGATGTTGCCGACATCCAGGAAAAGTTTCGTCTCTTTCAAGCCATGTGCGAAACTATAAGGCGCTCCTTAGGTAAAAAACGTGACCAAGGAAACTCAGTTGAAGTTTTATAAAGTAATGTGGCCCTTTCAAGCATTTTGTATGGATGTGGTGGTTGGTTCCAGATAGTTGGAAAGCATCAGAGACATTTCCCTGCAGCAAAATCTCCCTGACGATCCTACAGGAATGGAGGATTACAGTTTGCTGCATTGGAGCTAGCGTCTTTCTATTAATCTTAAGTTTAAGCAGTCCACCCTGGATAGCGCGCGGGATTAAAACCAGCTGCAGAGATGACAATCGGCACAATGTCGACAGACACAACGTCTCTCTAAAGAGAAGCAATCTCAGCTACCAGCGGCCTGTACTTAATCAATTTCTCATTGAAGGCCCGCACAACATTAGCCGAGTCCGGGACTGTGACATCTATTATATATATCTTACCCTCATTCTTATTGTGCCACACAATATCAGGTCGGGTGCCCTCTACTGTGTGATCCGTGAGCACCACGCGATTCCAATAGAGTGTGTGCCCGGAGCGATTCTAGCACCGGTTCAGGATCATATTGGTAGTAGGGTGGGACGACTGAGCGAAAACCTAACTTCAATGCCAACTCCCGGTGCAGCATCTTAGCCATTCTATTGTGCTTCTTAAGGTACTCCGTCTGTGCCAACATTGGACAGGCAGAGAGAAGGTGGTGGATCAGGAAATCTATCAGCCAGGTGTGTGGCACCGAGTCATATGCTTTTTGATAGTCAATATATGCCATGCACAGATTACGGTTCATTCTCTTAGCCTTATTATTATTATTATTATAATTATATGATTCTGTCATCCAAATAATATTTATCAGAATTAAAAAAATATGTTCCAAAAATTCCTTGTTTGAAGAAAAATCAGTTGAACGGATGTGAATGAACCGTTTTTTTTTCAGTTTTTTTCATTTCCTCCCAAGAAACACCGATGAGTTTTCATTAAACTTGTCATATTAACAATACATGCAGAGTCATCTATCACTATTATTTATATCTTTTTCCAAGAAAATTCCTTTTAGGATAGCTTTGAGGGAGGTGAGCTTAAGCTTGCCTCAAAAAAGTTGTTTTATGAAGTTTAGATTCTCACATTCATGAAAATTGAAGGCACCTAAACATCTAGCATGAATTAGTAAATTAATTAAGGGAAAGCCGTGTGTGGTTTCACACTAGATTTTGGAATAATTTATACTGAACTCAGTTTTTATTCATTTATTTTTATTGTCTGTGTGGATGGACGAAGCCCTATGCTATATAGGGTGAATTTAGAATTCCATCTAAAATGCTAATACTATATACTATATGATCCTATCGTCTATATGTTATTAATTTGCTGTTAAAATTCTAGGTTTATTTTTATTTCTTTTGAAGCATTTCCTCCACCAAAACGAACGTAATGGGCTTTCTGTGGCACCTATCCCGTTCGATCAAAAATAGTTTCATAAATAATAGGATGGTTGAGCAAGTAGATACATTTAGCTAATCTAGGCGGCAGTGTATCCTGCATTAGGGATGTTGCCGACATCCAGGAAAAGTTTCGTCTCTTTCAAGCCATGTGCGAAACTATAAGGCGCTCCTTAGGTAAAAAACGTGACCAAGGAAACTCAGTTGAAGTGTCAAAAAATTGACATGATCCCAATACTTCCTCTCAGATTAGCATCGAGGAAAATTAAAAAGTAAAAATCTAGTTTCTGGAGGATCGAAGATCAAAAAATAAAGTTAAAATTCATTTGAAGTGAGTATTTTTGTGGGTTTAAAGTGGGTTTTTATGTCATGGTTTCTTCTAAAGTGCTGTTATTTATTATTATTATTGTTATTTTATGTGTCTCGCGGCCCTTAGGCAAGGGAGGCACCTGGCTCATTACAAGTGAACATTTTTCTTTTCTTCGTTTGTTTTTATTTTTTTGTATTTTTATATCAGTAATAGGCCGACTTGGCCATCGTTATGAGGGGTCCCGCGGCAGTGTATCCTACATTAGGGATGTTGCCGACATCCAGGAAAAGCTTCGTCTCTTTCAAGCCATGTGCGAAACTATAAGGCGCTCCTTAGGTAAAAAACGTGACCAAGGAAACTCAGTTGAAGTTTTATAAAGCAATGTGGCCCTTCCAAGCATTTTGTATGGTTGTGGTGGTTGGTTCCACATAGCTGGAAAGCATCAGAGACATTTTCCGTGGTAGCCTGCTTCATTTTGTGGTCATCGGCCGGTTTCGGGCGTTCGCCCATCTTCAGGATGCGTTTGTCAGACAGTGTGAAACACAGAGCAAATGCAGTTTATACACTTCTCTGAGTGTATAAACTGAATCTATCCACTAAGTGTATAAACTAAATTTGCTCTGTGCAAGTCTGTGTTATCACACTGTCTGACAAACGCATCCTGAAGTTGGGCTAACGCCTGAAACCGGTCGATGACCACAAAATGAAGCAGGCTAACACGGAAAATGTCTCTGATGATTTTGTATGGTTCAGAAACCTCAGAGCTCAGGACCCACTACCAGAGCTCTTCGGCGAAGGATTGAAAGTGCGGAAATGCGATTTCTTAGATCGGTCGCGGGTTATTCTCGGTTGAACCACCGCAGGAACGAAGATATAAGGAGAGAATTGCAGATGGTGGCCCTTCGTTGAAGAGGTGAACAATCGCCGGAAGCAATGGTATGCACACCTGGGAAGGATGGATTCAAGGCCGGATACCTGTAAAAATGTGGCAGTACTGTCCTCATGGATGGAGAAGTGTGGGTCGTTCTCGCATTAGATGGAGTGATCAAGCATTCAAAGCTCCATTGATGTTTTGTCTTACAATTTATTTATTTATTAAATTAATTTATTTATTATTTTGTTTGTTATTCTGTTGAAATGGTGATTGGTTGTTGTAAAAGTAGAAATTAATAGTAATTTAGTTATTAATTGTTATCCCTACTTTGTCAACAACAAAGATTTGCCTACTTGAGCAACCTATTATATTTAAAATACCTTAAAGTTATAACATAAGAGACAACTTTTGACGATTTGGAGACGGAACAGGCCAACAGGCCTAATCCTTGAAGATGATGATGAATTGTAGGTTTTGAAAAAAATCGTTGACCAGGAATGCGATTTTGATGAATAGTTTTTTTAGTATTCTCGTCGACGATATTCTCGTTGAAGACAATGAGTTTCTTTAAACTTGTTGGACTAATTACTGATATACTAGGGCAAGATGAACTAAGACAAGATAAGTTCTCGGCCTAATAGCAAAAATTAGTTTTTTTTTACTTTAAAAATCATATATTTCTTGATGTAGTCTCCAATGATTTCAATACACATTGTCCAACGTTTCTCCAATAACTGGATTCCGTTTTCGTAGTGCGATTCTGGAAGGCCTTCAAAATATCCATTTTACCGCTGCTATCACCTCTTCATTTGAGCCCCGAAACGTTTTCAAGCCACAAATTTCTTAAGGTTTGGGAATGGAAAAAGTCAGAGGGAACCAAATTTGGCTAATAGGGAGTACAATTCATACTTCAAATTGAACTAAAGGAAGACTACATTAAGAAATAAATGCATTTTTAAAATACAAAAAATCTCATTTTCACTGTTAAGTCGAGACCCTACAAAGACGATTGGCTATTATTAATGAACTGGATCAAATAATACAAACATATCATTAAATAGAAATTCTTAGTAAATTCAATGTTCTCAGATGATTTATAACGCAGCTCAATGTTATTAAAACATTTAACTAATGTTGTTTTACAATAATAAACCATGTAAAACATTTTGTATGATATGTTTAAAGTAGAAAGATAAGGAAAGATAAGAATTTATGATATTGTCTATGTAGTAGATATGTGGTATATGCGTATTTGTGAGAGAGTGTATTTAGTATGGAGATACATATTCAGTAAGTGTGATAAGTGATGAGAGTGAGTGTTACATAGAATGTAGGAAAGTTTGAGGAAATGATGAGATGTGGTGATACGTCAGTATATACCAGCTACACTAGCGGTGGGCACATGAGGCCGCAATGCGGCGGGCACTACCACTCAAGCGCACAACACTGTTCGCGCATGCTTGCTATCTATATGTTTCTAATTTACTCTTCACTCTTTGCTAATTGTAAACTTATTTCAATTTGCTAAATCAACAAAAGTATGTTTCAATTTATTTTCGTTTAAATAAAAAAATCATCATCAAGTAATTTTGTTTCTCGTATTTTGATCAAGTTTTCTTCTTCTGTAAAGAGAAATTGATGGTGTATTGTTAATAAATTGGACTATTTTAAATATTTGGGTGTAATAATTTTGGGCAATTGATAGTCTCGAGTAGAAATATATTTCTACAACATCATTTCAAAAACTTATATTCGAAAAAATACAACGGAATCTCTACTTAAGATTAAAAATTATTCCATTAATCATTAAAAAAAAAAAGAAGGGAATTTCGGTTAGCCAATTTAATTCAAATTTGGAAAAAATGGGGTTACAAAAAGTGCCTGTAACTGTTTCTGATTGAATTTTTAAAGCCACAACTCGTTAGATAGATTTTGATCAAACCCTTTTAATTTGAATTAGCTTTTAATTTACAAGTGGAATTTTAAGTTTAAGCTTTTGGCGGCCATATTTTTCCGTTTTGTTCAAACTCAAAAGTTTGATATGGTCGCAATACTTCCTTCATGTTTCAAACAATAAACGAAACTAAAAAAAAAAAAAAAATCTACTGTGAAACACTCACAAAACTTTCTCTTACTCCAGTTTTCAAAATTATAATTCACAAACTTTATAATTAGTATATCAAATTTCATGAAATTTGTCTGTGTTGTTATGGAGAAAATCACAAAAAACTGAAAATAAAAACTATTCAGTAAAAACACACTTCCGGTTTACTAATTTTCTTGAAATTTGGGAATTTTGGCCATCTATTTATATGTTAGAACATTTTCAGTGAAAATTTTGATATTTTACGCGGGGTATGAGAAAGTAAAAAGTAAAATTGCCTATCTTAAGGCCACTTAAGGTCATATACATATATGTAGATATATTCGTATTAAATTTAATTTGGACAATTTATGTATTTTTTTTCTCTTACTCCTAGTAAGAGGAAGTATTGTAATCGTGTCAAATTTTCGATATCGAGTTTTCACCGGAAATATCCGTTTTGAGGTCCCCTGAGTCCAAAAAAAGTAGTTTTTAGCAAATGATCTGTGTGCGCGTGTGTGTGTGTGTATATGTATGTATCTATGTATGTATGTGAACAGTATAGCTCAAAAACGAAAATCGTAGAAAGTTGAAACTTGATATTCCGTTTAGTTATCACCATGGGATCCGACAGTGGGTCATGTGTCAAAATTCCTCAACCGGAAGTACCACCTTACAAGTTGATTTTTTTTACGTTTTTGCGATTTTCACAAAAATTGCTCCAACGATTTTCTTCAAACTTGGTATATCAACTACACATACTAACAACTACAACTTTTATTTGAAATATTTCTCCGGGAAAATTCATTTAGAGGCACTTCTGTTGAGGGGGTTAGGTTTTCTTCTAAAGTGCTATTTCAGTTTTTTAGACAATTCTATCATCTAAATAATGTTAATTAGAATTGAATATTTTGTTGAAATTTCGAGTTTGAAAAAATCGGATAACCGGGGAAGTAGGTACTTACATTACCACTTTACTAAATGATTTTTCCACTTTTTCGCAATTTTCTCAAAAATGGTTCCGACGATTTTCTTGAAACTTCTTATATAAACTAAACATACAAAGATCTACAACTTTTAGTTTTAAGGAAAATTCATTTAGGTGCACTTTTGGAAGAGGAGTAGGGTTAAGTTTTTCTCTAAAATGCTATCATAGTTGATTATACAATTCTACCATCCAAACATAATTAATTAGAAATCAACAGATAAGCAAAAGTCTGAGTTTCAAGAAAATTAGTAAACCGGAAGTGCGCTTTTACTGAACAGTTTTTTCAGTTTTTACGAATTGAATTAAATTTGGTACACAAACTATAAAATTTGTCAATTATAATTTTGAGAACTGGAGTAAGAGAAAGTTGTGTGTGTGTTTCACACCAGATTTTTTTTTTACTTTTATAAGTGGATGTATATGTTGCATGATTAAGTAGCATTAATTATTGTGACTATTTTGGGTTAGGAAATTTTTGAATTTGGATTTTGAGCGGAAAAAAAAAGTTTTTACAAAATGTCTTGATACAATAGATATTGTAGGGTGTGTGGAAAACGAAGATTTCGTTCATGCCAGTGCGAAAGTAGTGAATTGTTCAAATAACAATTGTAAAAGACTTAACAATATAACACGGCAACAACTTAATTGTCAAAACCTATGCAAGGAGTTTAATGACGTTCCAGATTGCTACCAGATAGCTTTGGCAATGGGCGGACAACCGTTTAGATATCACAACTAGTTGCCGAGCTATACATGGTTATTATGTGAGATTCTGACATGTTTTGCATACCATACATGTACCTAGTAATATAAAACGTGATAAAGATTTTCTGATACTTGTATTTTGTTCTGATACTTGTTTTCTGATATTTAATTACAGTACAAACACACACAGACACTCACATATATTTACGAGGTGTGTAAATTAAGTAATGAGACTGATTTTTTATCTTTTTTTTATTCAAATAAAATTACAATTCAACATTGTCCCCTTCAAAGTAACTACCTTGGGAAGCCACACAACGCTGAAGACGATTCTTCCATTCGTCATAGCAGTACTGGAACTCGGATACTGGAATAGACTTCAGTTGGTCGGTTACGGCTGTTTGAATATTCTCCAATGTTCCAAAATGACGTCCCTTGAGGTGATTTTTCAATTTGGGGAACAAAAAAAAAGTCACATGGACTCAAGTCGGGTGAATAAGGAGGCTGAGGAGCCACAGGAATGTTATTACTGGCCAAATACTCATTAATAGAAATCGCGGTGTGACACGGAGCATTGTCGTGATGCAACACCACTTGTTTTTGATGTTTGGTCTCACAGGCGTGACTCTTTTTCGAAGTCTCTCAAGAACTTCTCGGTAAAAATGTTGGTTTACCATTTGGCATTGAGGCACAAATTCCTTGTGAACGATTCCTTGGCTATCAAAAAAGCAAATCAGCATGCATTTGATTTGTGACTTGCTCATTCTTGTTTTTTTGGCCTTGGAGAAGTGTGCCACTGCATGCTCTGACGCTTAGTTTCTGGGTCATACTCAAACACCCAAGACTCGTCTCCTGTAATAACACGTTCCAAAAAATTGGGATCGTTTTCAATTGCTCCCAAAAAGTCAAGGCTCCTTTCCTTTCTGATGTCTTTTTGCTGTTGTGAAAGATTTTTCAGAACCATTTTTGCACAAATTTTTCTCATCCCCAATTCATTAGTCAAAATTTGATGAACGGTTGTGTGAGTCAAATTCAACTCTTCGCCGATCATTCGGACTGTCAAACGACGATCTGAACGCACGAGATCGCGGATTCTGCCAACATTTTCGTCGGTTCTTGAAGATGAAGGCCTTCCGCTGCGAGGCTCGTCTTCAATTGATTCCCTTCCTTCTGCAAACGACTTAAACCACCTAAAAACCTGTGCTCTCGACAAAACATTGTCTCCATAGGCCTGGCACAGTTTTTCAAACGTTTCTGTTGCACTGTGCCCAAGTCTGAAGCAAAACCTGATAGCACAACGTTGCTCGTAATTGATGTCACTCATTTTTAAAACGCACTGAAAAACCTTGCTCACAAAAAAAGTCACTACGGACAGTGCAACAACTCTAGCATTTCAAATTTGCACTGGACGTGTATCAGATGTTTACTTGCCCTACCACCATGCGCCGCGTCTCCAGTGTTGCCAGATCGAACCTAGAAAATCAGTCTCATTACTTAATTTACACACCTCGTATATATATATATATATATATATATATCGCTGCCGACCATTTGCTAAAAACCTTTTTTTTTTTTTGTACCTACTCAGAGGATCTCGAAATTTTGTCCAGCAGGTAACAGATATCCCTTGCGAGCAATATAGATGATAAAACTATACATTGTACTGAAGTGTAGAAAAAAGCAAAACGGCTAAAGTTCCCAAAAAAAGAACCACCCAAAAAAATCAATTTAACCGGAAGAAGTTTCAATTGATAGATAGTTATTTATGTAGTTAGTATATGAAGTTTAAAGAAAATCATTAAAGCGGTTATCGAGAAAATCGCGAAAAGTTAAAAAAAATCATAAATACATACTTCCGGTTGGTGAATTTTGCCCGAAATTTTCGTATTATATACGGCCTGTAACTAAACCTAATATCAAGTTTGAGCTTACTGTGATGGAAAGTGAATAATGCATAAATAGTATTCCCAATTTTGAATTTAATTAGGTCATTTAATAATATTAAAATCAGGTGGCAAAAAATATTGAAGATTAGATACAAATTATGAAAAAAAATGATTCAAGAAGAGTCTAGAGAAAAAATTGGAAGAGAAAAAAAATAATAATATGCTGAGGAAGGACTTAGAAGGAAGGGAATTGTCTTGGATGTACCAGATAACACGAATAATGCATTGGAGATATCACGTTCAGTAGAAAAGTAAAAAGGCAGTTCATTAATTTAGATTTTTGAAATTATATATTCAATTCAATTTCAGAATGGAGAAATATCTCTGGAGAAATACAGTTTACGTTGAACGAATGTTTTGCTTAATTGAAAAGAAAAAAGGGAAAAAAAGGAAAATACGGTTATGTAAAAAAAAGGGGGGGGGGAAGTGTTTTTATTTTCCATTCCTTGTTTTTTTACACCTTGTGTTTTAATTAATTATATTTCTTATTAAATTAACGTTGTTTTTTTTTTTTTTCACAAAGTCAATTTGATTAAATTAATTTGTGGAGGATGAAGAATTGTTGCAGTGTATTAGTGTGTAGAATGGTGTGCATGTTTGGCCATGAGTGATGTGTCGTCTGTTGTTGTTGTTATATTATGATGGCCATATACTCTGCTAGCAAGGACACTCTTCATCATCAGCACGTTTTCCTTCCAGACACACAACTCTTCTCCCTTATACACAATGCTCTCCATAATGGAAAAGCGATGTCCTCCGCCCCCTACGTCTTGTCCACTTCTATTTTTCCGCTAACACCCTATTTCGTTATACCATCATCTAGCAGACAACACTTCCCTTTCCTACTACTACTACTACCAAAACTCAAATATACTTTACTCGCTTCTATCAAACCAAACAAATATTTCAACTACTCTTTAACCAAAAAAACCTAATCAACGGCTATGATGTCTCTATTTTCAAGAATTACCATCACATGGCCTAGTAAGTTTGATAAGAAATATAATGCAAACATTTTATGTTTACTATACACAGAGTCTTAATTATGTTAATTTGTGTAAGTGCCAAATGTAATAAATTGACATAATATTATACAATCGATGACGTTAATAAATTACAGTTGCTGTCAAATTTTTTAAAATTAAATTTTCTTTATGAAAAATATTTTTAGTTTAATTTAATTTTAATAAAAAAACAAAAAACAAAAATCAAACAAACTTAATCTTCCTAAAAATAATTGATGGTAAACTAAAGACGAATCATTAATTTTTTATTAAAACGCCCGAAACCGGTCGATGACTACAAAAAGAAGCAGGCCACGGAAAATGTCTCTGATGCTTTCCAGCTCTGCGGAACCAACCACCACAACAATTAATTTTTTAATTCCTCTTTCCTCGTAAGAGGAATGGTTACGATATGGCAAATTTTGAAGTTGAATTCTCACCAGAAACCCATATTTTGCAGTCTCTTAGGTGTGGAAAAAATGTTAGCGAAAGGTTTTTTTTTTTCTTTTCGCACTGCTACCTTTACGATCTATCGCGCTATATCCCTTGGGTGCCGGAGGTTGCCCACATCACCCCAAACAGATGTCCCAGGCCAACACGTCCATCAGGTTAGGAACTCTAAGGAATCCTAATAACCTGAAGCGTTCTAGGGAGGATATATTCCTCTCCTCCTCCTGGTAACTACCCAGGCTCTTAAATCTTTTCTGGGTGGCACCCTCGCCGTCCGTTAGGAGATTTAATGGAGTTCCCTCCATCTTCCCACATAATCTGCATGTGCTATCACTCTCCAAACCCAGCTTCGTCAGTTGTCCTCAAAGTCATCAATGCCCGTTGAGGAAACGTGTAAGAATCTGCAGAGTTTGTTTCTACTAAGGCCGATGCAGGCCTCTAATCTCCGATGGTTATAATTTCCCAGGCAGATCTTGGCCTGCCGCAATACGGGGAGGGAGTTTCAGAGTTGAAACCTCTTTATCTCCTCCTCCTCTTTACTAAGTTCCTTCAAGAGAAACTGGTCGCTGACCCCCCCACAAAAAGTTTCAGGACCTAAAAGCGGGGATATAGCATCTATCTTTGCCAGAGCGTCGCCTATCTCGTTCCCTTACAATGCTAACATGCTTGGCACCGTCCAGAGGGGTGACTTTATTCCTGCTGTCTTTGGATTTTTAATTTTAGAGCTGATAACAAAAGCGCTCAATGCTCTAATGGCTGCCTGACCGATCATTATTTATCACCAACTTTCTGATTGGTAACCAGCTATACAGCTTATTAGGATCTACTATTTTAACTCAGCTTGTTGGTGCTATTATCGCATTTATTCCAGGCTATTCGCACTGAAATTGAAACGGTTATAAAATGATAGCTTTTATTTATTTATATAGGTAAAGAAAATAATTAAATATATTAAAAAAAAAAACAAATTTGTTTAACTTTACACTCGACACTAGATTTGCGAATAATATGAACTAGAAATTATTTAAGATTTTTATTATAATTTTGTTAAAGCAGTACTATTTCTGTCCCTAGTGGCAACAACAGAGAACATTTTATAAAGCTTAGTAATGTTGAACAAATGAAATATAAGAATGACAGGGGGAGGGGGGTTTGGGTAAATGTACAAAAAATGTAAATTGTATATATATGTGTAAATATTTCCATATGAAAATAATGATGGTAAAAAGTTGTAAATGAGTTTGGTAAAACTGGCAACATAAGAAAGTATAACAAGTGTTTGTGTGTCGGGTATGTGTATTACTTGCAACTTATTAAAGCTAAAGCATAGAGTTAACTTAGTTTCGTTGCAAACAACTGCGAGAAAGAGCTGGCTGGGTGAATTTTCATCTCAACAGAATCCTATTCCCTCTCTTCTCCTCACTCATCTAAAGTGTTATACTAACGCCACGCTACCTTATCAACCAAATACCTTATACACCACACTATGTGCATTCATATTATATATATATATATATATATATATATAAGTATATACCCTGGGTTAATTACAACTCTAACTAAAATATACACTCCGACAGGCACACACAACATCCTAATACAAAATCCACAGACTTATAACACATTCATATGCATTGCTAAACATAAAATGTAAGCCTTACTTATATCCTTTACGTAGATGATGATGAAATTGTTCGTATATGTGTGTGTGTGGTGAAGGGAATGTAAAATTTAATAAAGGGAAACGAGAGAAAACGAGCTTTACATAACGATGTGAGTTTAGCTGGGAAACTCATATTGACTTTAGGACTAAAATAAATAAAAAAATATAAAAAAATTTTTTTTGTGTAAATATATTCCACATAAATATAATTTACCAACGAAATGTAAACAAACTTAAACAAATAAAATAAATATAATTCAATTTTTTTTTTTCTACACCAGTAAATAAACGATGGTTTAACTTCAGGGTAAAAAATATTGCTGGGTAAAATAAAGGAAAATAAATTTAAAAATAAAAAGAAAATAAATCCATTTCTGGGCGGCCGGGTTAACTTATAAAAACCATGCCAACTGGTGGATTTTATTTATTTTTTTTTTTTTTAAGAAAGTATTGTTAACTTCATATGAAAAAGAAATTCAAATACAATACTTACTAGCGTTGTATTCAAATCAGTTTTTTACTGTAATTTATTTTTTTATTGTAACCGCTGAACTGTTAATTAGATTATGTGGGTTTGGCTAGCAAGGTCTACGCCAACGCATAAACCATTTGGGTCTAATGTGGCATTCACAAATTACATTCCCCGCTTCAGTCCTGTCCGTTTAATTAGACCTAGGAGTCTAGAGAGAGGCACCTGGGATAAAACGCATTCAGTGGGCGAAAACTCAGCCACAATAGCTCGTGTCTCTTACCTAGGGGGTTTTCACTTACCATTCTTATCACCTATTTATGCACGCTTGATTTGATGGCTGCACACTTACCATGACACAGAATGGTACAGGTCCAATAATAATTCCTATAAACTCTTTTTGGACAAAGTTATCTACCACCTCGAATGCCTGAAAAACCAGAAAAAACGTTATTTGGGCCAGAAATTTCCATGAGGATGCTCATGAAGTCACGTAACAGTCTTGAATTAACTTGGTAGTAGTTGATGGTTGATGGCTGGATGGTAAAATTGATGAATATTTCTGATGAAACAGCACTTTAGAAAAATTGTTTGTCTTCGTCTAAACTCGTTATTAGCATCATTTTAGGAAAGCGATTAGCAATGTTAGCACACTGGGATCTCCTAAGCGAAGATCCTAGGATAGAATCTAGCAGTGTTGCCTTTCCGCAACGAAAGAACATTGCCCGGATGCAGACAGTGCACTTAGAATTCACCGGAGACAATACTATCGTTAGTTGTAACAATGTACATCAAATCCAGCAAGTGAGGCTCCTCCAATTGTTGGTAACTGCTGCCCTAACATTCACAAGTGGGGCCACAGGGTACGTACTGAAGAACAATGTTAAACGAGAACAAAGTCACGAAGATATTAAATCTGGAGTTGGCAGTACGTTTATTACTCAATTCCAAAGAGCGCTCAAATATAGGGACTAACAAGAAAATGCGATTATTTTCAAGAACCCTTGTAACAGTAGAGTGTGCTAGTATTGTTATACTTGAGGTGTGGAAGGTAATAAGTCAAGCACACAAATATTCCAAGACTGCATACAGAACCCCTCTTTGACAGACATGCCAGAGCACTCAACTATTAGTAATATATCCTTAAAATATACTGCAATACTTTCTCCGAAACCTGAACATATACTACAGTTTTGAATCTTGGCTCCTAAAGTGAAAAATAAAAGTTAACAACAGAAACGTAAATATTTACGGTGGGTAGAATACTCCTCCCACCCATCCACATTAACTAAACTCTACGTTTCCCATTGACAATTACGTTATCTGGGTCTTCATTTAGACAATATACTGACTTGAACTCTCCATAATTGACTCAAACGACTCGAACTGAAAAGGCGGTTTAGATAACCCTTAAGACCACTATACAGACGATCCAACCTTACACTGCAAAAAAATAACATCTCTACCTACAATTACTGAGACTGTTTTTTAGTCTTACGGCGCTAAAATATGGGGAACAAACAAGCGTTCCAATTCCCACCGTATTCAGGCACTTCATTCCAAAATTTTCGAAAAATTGTCAACGCATCTTACTAACTAACATGCACCTAAAACCTGCCTACAATGCACCCTGCTAACTTTACTATCCTTAATGACCTAAACATTGCTTTTGTTAGCGATCCAGCCAAATTCGTGTCCTTAAATTCCACTAATCCACAACTGCTCATCCTAATCCTTTAATCTTTAAGCTCTCCTCAAATACTATTCTCGATAATCCACGCAAGCGGCTGAAGAGAAGATGTACTCATGTCCACCTAGTGTAATAAAACAACAGGAAGTGCCATCGCGGATGACTTCTCCAATCCATAATCCTATCATTTAACTTCATTTTAACTTTTTGGTAATTTCGATGTTATTTTTGCAACTGTAAATAAAAGTAAAAGAAAAAGATTCAAAGAATTTGGTAAGGTTCTAAAGAAGCCCTAGGCTGGAAGATGCCCGGGTTTCTAAATCTTCTCTGGATGACAGCATCGCAGTCCGTCTCTTCCATCTATCCAAAAAATCTGCATAAGTTATCACTTAACTCCATCTTCACCTTCTTCGGTGTCCCATGAGTCTACAGTGAACGACCCACGAGGAAAATCGTCAGCAGGTGAAGACTATTTCTGCTCAGATTGATACAAGCCTCAATTTTTTTTGCAGCTGCCCAGACAGGACTTAGCCTGTCTTAGTTTTGGAAAGGTTCTGCAGAGATGTTCTCTTGAATCCTCCCCGCTTCTGAGCTTTACATGAATAAAATGATCTCTTATTCTGATTAAGGTTTTTGGCCATATGAAGAGGGATTATAGCGCTCTTCCTTACCAAGATATCGGTCTTCTGCTACTCGGAATAGAGTGATGTTTTGTGAGAACCCAAGACTCCGTTATTCCTAGCCGTAACATATTTTGGGCCTGGCATTAAAGTGGAAATGTACGAAACTTCAACACTTTTTGTATTGCATTGAAGCAACTATTTCTCGAAGCGATTCTTGCTTTATGTCTGCACCATATCATTAACTGCGGTCCAAATAAACATTAACTGCGGTACATGATGTCCTTAGATACTTGAAATCATGTACCATCGGAAAGTGGTGACCGAAGATTTTAATACTTTCCGAAAGGAATACGCTTTGTGATAGGATCTCCTGATGTTTTCACATTGGTTGTTTTTGACTCATTGTTTTGGAGTCCACAGCTGTTTGCTTCTGCTTCAAACATCTGAAGAGTCCCTGTCCCATTGCTGGAATTATTCTTGCCGAGATTATAACATCATCAGCATAAAAAAAAACATTTATTAGGAGATCTTGTTGTAAATAGTTCCTTCTCGGTTTTTCGCCATTTGTCATTCTTCTCCTATAATGAAATTTCATATATTAATTCCGAACTGGACTGTTTTTTTTCTTCACCGATGTCTTGAAGAAAGGTCTATCTAGTACGTATGTTTTTAATATTTCTAAGAATGAAATGCAATTATTGCTTTGTTAGCACTGGATTATAACTTTATTATTTTATAGTTTATTGGAGAAGGCTTAACGCTTTGGCTCGGAGGGGTAAGGTGCATCTCTATTGGATACCCGGACATGCGGGAATAGAGGGCAATGAGAGGGCGGATCGGCTGGCCAGGGAGGGATCATCATTACCATTTTGTGATCCTGAACCAGCCCTGGCCGTTACAAAGA